>JACXVL010000623.1:0-31961 GCA_014898675.1 Athelia sp. TMB
AGAGGCGATATATCTATGAACCTTTCCGTATACGCCCGTCGACGTGTCGAATAACGATCCACTGAGGAACACGAATCGAGTGACGCCTTGCTTTAGGCAGAAATCAATAAATGGCTAAGTACTGGTCAGCACATTGACGTATGAAGAGGAATCTAGTCGTACTTTCATGGCTTTCATGACTTCCTAGCGAAAGTTAAGCCAAGAATATGTCAACATTAGAGCAAATTACAACTTACAACTGTTGGGGGAGCCACCAAATATACTCGATCCACTCCTCCATAGGCATTTCCGAATACGCCTTCATATGTTTCTTCTTTGAACCAGTCAAACGTGACGCATTCGTGCTTGAATCGCGCAGGCACTCGACCATGTCGCGATGTAAGAATGAGAGACGCGTTCCCTTCACTATGGAGAAGGGCTGCTAAGCGCCGAGCAGTCGTGCCCCATCCACCAGTGATCAAAATACGGACAGGCTGAGGTTTTCTTCGTATTCTACGGACGATGTGTATCAAAGGAGGATGCCGATCGGATCCCATGGTGGGCGAGGATTGAGGAGGGAATGGGGTCATTTATCTATCCATTTATTGATCGAGGGAAAACGGCCTCAAGGCTCCTCAAGGGGCGCTATCCAAGAGGGGAACCGAAGAGGCGTTAGCGAGGCGTCATAAGTTAGTGCCATGAGTTAGCGTAAAGTGCTCCGAGGACCAGGTACGTCACACGTTTGTAGGCACGGATCTCCACATTCTTGTTTATGTGACAGAAAGAAGAAATGATTGTTCCAATTGCCAAGATTCGTTAAGACGTTTTCGATTGAACCGCAGAACCGTGTTACCAAACTCTGATATTAGTTTCCTGCCCTCGCTTCCAAGGGGCCGGTTCGGATCTGTAGGGGATAACCGAATCGGGTGGGAAGCTCTGGCCCAGAAAATAAGTAGTAGGGCAGGCCATGAGAAAGCAAGGCTGAAAATCGGCAAATGCTGTCGTTGAAGAAGGAAGGAAGGAGAAGATGGTAGCATTACACAACCAACCACAGTACTGACTATCGTGGCAACCATTGGCAATCCGACGGCACCCGGGCCGGCACCATCCGTACCGCCTGGTGTTGTGCCATTGAATTTTCCTAAGCACCCAGCTTTTCCAAATCGTTGCGGTCTTTAGATTTGGGCCTGCACAGATAGCGATCGTATCTGACTTCTGCTCTAAGTGCAATTCAGTCTATCCCCTCCTTGGGCGGTTCTCGAGTCTTGACGTGATCAGTGGACCTATTCGTCAAAAATACCATACGAACAACTTGGCTCTAAAAAAGCAGCTGGGATACCTGGCCTTTTTAGTTGTCTCTTTCTTGGCAGTTCTACTACATCTCGTCCTCGATTCCAAAGTTCATAAGGCTCATGGCTTCATTCTTGCCATTTCAAGCGCATGTTTTGTTTGGGGGATTCACCTATGGAGATTCAGCGTCTGCAGACAAACAACGAATCACGATGCCGAGATGATCTAGAGTCTGTGTTTAGAATCATTGCGACATCCAATACATTTTGATATTTAGTGGATTGAAACATTGTTGGAAGCAAGTTAGAAGTTGCAAGGGCAATGAGGTGCGCAAGTTGTCCAGAACATGGCCGCGTGTCTGATGTTGATTACTAGCTCGGTGTCTTCCAACTTAGGCATTCAAGGAGCATTAGATGGACTTGAAAAGCGATGATTTTGGTGACTTGCAGTGCTGTTCATTGGGGTCATACAGGTCTCAAACCTTGGGTTTCTGCTATGTTCTCAGAGAATCCTGAGCGATGCATTCCGTTTATTGGCTCTCCCCAATCTTCTTGGAAAGATTGGGTATACACTGGCAGATGTGGCGGTTATAACACGCTGCAGCAGGCTGCTGCTAACTCACAAATGCTCACACTGCACGTGCCGCTCATTCACGATCTCCGCAACCCCTCACCAAGGTAGCGTGTCCGTGACTCGCTGGTCGCATATAGGTTAGTTTGTAGGGTCATGGGCCACTAATCACATTCTTTTTTTCCGACATGTTACGCTGCACTCAGTGCCCTGACGAATTTTTCCTCAGCAAAGCGGAGCGTGACTCACATTTCAAGACTTCCGGAGTGTGGCATCCGTATTGCTGGGACTGTGATCTTTATTTTGACAATGACGCAGAACTGGACGAGGTGAGTTATTCTGCTTTCGAGGAGCCTTCCTTGCTCAGGGGGCCGGTTGACGTCTAGCATACATCCCGCCGACATCACCTTCATCATTGCTTCTATTGTTCTCTAGGCTTCCTCTCCAAAGAGGCAGTCGACAAGCATACACTTGCCAAACACGGGAAATTCATCTGTATTCCCTGCGATGAGGGCTTCGAAACAGAAGTGGGCATGGGGAGACACTATCGCATCTCCCCTAGGCATCCCAATTGCCAGAAATGTGGCCAGGGCTTTAAGGACAAGGATATTTTGAGCCGGGTACGTTATCCTTGCTCTCTGTGCTCACTGAGATTTTATTAAATACTTGCAGCATGTGGCTCAAGACCACCCCTTATCCACGTGTCGCATATGCCAGCGAAATATAGACTCTGCTGATGTTCAGCGCTCGAAACTCTCACCGGAAGTTCAAAATACCTGCACTGATTGTCTCTTCCGAGTTGTGAGTGAATTATGTTCGAATCTATACCTCGTGTGCTGAAGGTTTTTTGCCTTAGACGAAGGGCCACCACCGAGGGCTGGCAGATGCCTCTTCTGAACCGGAGCCCATTCATATCGTCGTCCAGCGAGAGAGTCTGCCGATTGCGCCAGGTGAATACGAGATCGAGGATAGCGAAGACAGCGCTTCATGGCATGCGTCTTGCGCCACTGAAGAGGTAAGAACCGGCTTTAACTTGGCCTTTTCCCTACCTAAATCTTATTCTCTTGCTCTAGAAGACCGAGTCAAGCCTAGGCGATGAGGAGGAGGAAGATTACTTTGACGATGCTAGCGTGCGAGACTCCCTCCCCGATGTCACCGACAAGCTAATCCAAAGCCTATCGCGCAGGATTACCCCAATGATACCGAATCGGATCTTGAGTGGACTCCGGCCTTGTCTGAATATGAATCCGCCACCGAAGATGACGACTGGGAAGAGGAGCTGGACACCAAACAGATGCGATTGCACACGAGCAGTCCCGCTTGGGCAGCGCTGTTTCCGCTCCCAGAAACACCAGAAGAGGACCTTGGTGCATTGTCGGGTTCCGAAGAATCTTCCATCGTGAGTGGGCTCCGTCCATTAGGTTCTCGACAGGCCGTACTAAGAAATCGTGCAGACAACAGATCCGTTAGAGACAGCTACTCCTCGGCATGACCAAGAGGCTTTGTTTCAACCAATGTTCCGGCTTCCCGATCCGCTTTCAACTTCCTGCGATATGATGAGATATCGGACAGCTTCATCAACTGGCTCGATGGCTCATTTCGCGGTCGGGTCTGAATCATCTCTAAGTCAGATGTCACCGCAGGACAGTGAATGGTCTTGTCCAATGACGATTCAACCCGCTGACGGCTTGGGATCCTGGGCTCGGCCACCAATGATAACAATCCTCGTGCCAAGATTCGCGGAATCCGCGTTACCGTCCGCCGCTCTGCCGTCCGCCTTTCCTAACCTGCACGATTTGCCCCACCAATTCTCCGAAAGCATATTGGAAGAGGAGTTTATCGGAAATGGCCATCAAGACGCGGGCCAATCCCCTTGGGAAGAATTTCCCAGTAGCCACACCATCGCTGATATCCGCGGGGTCGGAGGAAAGTCCAATTCCCTTCAAGTCCCGTCGGGTTCAAGGTTGCCAGAACCCCGAATGCAGCACGGGAGACTGTCTCCCGAACCGACAGCGCGGCCACCGCCAGTAGTGGAGCCGGGCCCAAGTCTGCACTGCAGGTTGTGCTTCAAGAGCCGCTGCGAGGATCCTACTGCGTCGATGTGTGGACACGTTTTCTGCAACAGGTAAGCAACATATCCTTGATTTTGATAGCGTTCTTCGAACTCATAGAGAGCTGCCAGTTGCATAACGCAATCAATTATTGCTAAACCACATTGTCCAGTCTGCGCCGCACCGACTTTGTTATACTGTTTATTCCGCCTTGATCTTTCTGCGTAGGTGGTCCATCGTTTATCGCTCTTTCGCTGGTCGTAGTCGAGAATATTATTTCATCACCCTAATCTGTGTGAGACGGCGCAATCGTTGAATGCAAGAAGAAACTGGAATACACGGGACGCTGGCGTGATAAATAGCCTCCAGTATGGGGCCCTACGTGTCCGCCTGAGGAGAGAAAGTGCCGTTGATCAGTATGCGCAATAAGGATAGGAGCTGCAAGATAAGAGCGCAGCAAGTCTGGTGGTACATTGGACTCGGGGAAGTACTTGCATACCATAAATATTGTTCGCACCTGTTCGCGCACTCATCTCAACACCACTAAGATTTGGGTGTTTGGCTGAGCTCTGCACGCGCCGTTGGTCCCTAATAGCCTAGTATCGCCCGTTCTCTTCCAGCGCCCAATTTTTCGGAGCTGTTGAAGTAACATGATTATCAGCTCCTGCATATGCAGAATTAGCAATGGAACGTCGACTGAGCGGTGCTGGACACTGGAAGACGCAACTGCCTGTAGGCGTCCGAACACGCATCGGTCAATCCCTTTGTTCACTTCAGTTTAGTCACCCACCTTCCAGTGCTTCTATTCCATCATGATCATGGTTATCGCTGGTCGTGGTCCTTGTGGAACAGATATATAAAGGCCGCATAAACGAACCGCCCAAAAAAGGGTAGCCCGCAAAGCATTCTCCCTTCAAATTGCCATTTCCAGCCATGCGTTTGTCTTCAAGTTGCTCCATCTCGTCGTTGTATATAATACGCGATGGCACCTGCAGTCCATAAACGCTCATCCTTATTGTCTGCACCCTCCTGAACAAAAGGCACATCCATCATGTACTCGAAAGCCCTCCTCAGCCTGACCGTCATCTGCAGTGAGTTGCCTCGTGATCGCATGCGCGACCTGAACCGCATACTGATTCGCATCCAGTGTCCCTTTCAGCGGCTGCCGCGCCCGTGCCAGAGTCGCCCATTGGCGCACGCGCGCCCGCGCCCGTCGCAGATGCTGCAGAGATCGCTGCGCGTATTTGCGTTTCCGATTGCAAGTGGTTAGTCACGCACGCATTCTATCACGATGCCACATATACTGATTGTCCGTTGTGTAGATTGAGCCCCTGCGCATCATATGCCCTGTGAGGCACCATACGCGATGACCGAGGGTGTTCGTTGCCACCAACGTACCACTCGCGTCCGGCAGACATACGTCTTGCCGCCTACAAGCCAACTTGGACTTGGACTTTGCTTCGCGCACACGCGGTGAACCTGCGGCGCGTCAGGAACTACTACACTTCGCATTCGTAGAATACTGCTGCCTCATACCATTTACTTTTTACATGGCTTTGTAGTTTTGTAGTTTGAGCAGTGCTTGTAATGGTGTTGGATTATCAAACCACTCAATGATTCCAATACTTCTCTCTGACATGTTGAGTGAAATATGCGATATACCTAGACTATGAATCATAAATGCGTATTGTGATCAATGCCATTTTGATGAGGAAGCCTACCCAGATTATGTGCTCATAGCTGGTAATTCCAGCCCAATACTCTTCAAAAACTCCTCAGTCGTCGCCCACAGCTCCTGCCCAACCTCCTCCTTCAGCGCCACCTTTGACGGCGGCACCACCTTCCCTATCGGCTCCACATACTTCCCACCTAAGTCCTTAAGCTTGACATCGGGCGCCGCAGCCGCCCAGACCGAGTTGTACGCGCCCACGGCCGGGCGGCGGAGGAACGCGCGCATCAGCGCGGACGCTAGCGGTTGGAGGAGCGACGGCAGCGCCAGGCGGTGCGCGTACGTGTTGACCAGCCCGGGGTGCACGGCCAGCACGGCGATGCGCGTGTTGGCGCACGTGAGGCGGCGCTGGAGCTCGCGCGTGTAGACGACGTTGGCAAGTTTGGAGTAGGCTGGGATGGAAAGCGGCGATGAGCGCGATGTCAGGTGGAATGTACTCGGGGACGTACCGTACTGGAGTAGCATGGGCATCGAGGTTTTCGCGAAGTCCTGGTTGAAGTCGTCCAAATTTCTGAAGCGGCCTTGCGCAGGGGTCGGTAGTTTGTGCATGACAGAGGTGACATTAACTATTCGAACATCCGAGTCGGTTTCTTCGGAAGTCGTTTTCATGAGGGGGAGCAAGGTCTGGGTGAACACGAAGGGGCTGATATGGCTGCGAATTCCGTCAGATTCGAGTGCCAGGCCGGTTTAGCGATGGAGACTCACTTGATCATCATAGAACCGGCAACGGCTGGAGAGGCGTTAAACTCGTCTTTCAGGAGATGGTGACAAGGCGTACGCACCATCAACGCTTTGCTCGTATGCTCCTGTTATCCAGGCGGCGTTGTTTACTGGCAACATTCGCCGTCAGACACAATTGCCGCCATGAGTAGAGAAGGTACTGACTGAGGATATCCAACCTATCCTCCATCTCGATGAACTCTTCAGCGGCAGCCTTTGCCTTTCGCGCGTCAGCCAGATCCAGTAGAAGCGGCTGAATCAGGTCATTGTCGATGTCGTCGTCACTTTGAATCCGCTCTACGGTGGCCGTGAGCTTTTCCTCCGAGCGCGCTGCCACATAGACCTATACGCGATTTAGCCAACAAACCCGTATGTAAGGACGAGAGCGGACCTTGGCACCGAGTCGCGCGAGATGCTTGACGGTGGCGTAGCCAATGCCTGCATTCCCCCCAGTGACGATGGCAACCTTGCCACTGAGATCTGGCAGGTCGCTCTGGGGGTCGAACTTTTTAGAAAATGGGCTCATGGTCGTGACAGGATGGCAAGTGAGATCCAAGCGAGAGGAAGACTTTGGTCCATGTGCCGCCAAGTAGTAGTGTCAGTGATTTGATACTAGCACTTGCTGAGGAATGATGTGCCATGAGCGTAGACTCGTGACCAGTCTCTCTATGTAGCAAGCTGACGATAGAGAGACTGGTCGAATGGGCGCAATAGTTCCTATGTGTCGCGGGCTGTCCCAATTTGGGTGCTTCTCAGCCTGCCCTAAAGTTCGATCGCGCGCGGCACATCCAAATCCGTCACACGCGTCCAATCAACAAATATAACTTGAGACGCGTCTCGCATCTTCGCTTGCAGCTGTGCGCGCCCTTCCTTGAACATGTCTGCTTATTTCTAAACTGTCCCTTACTGCTTCAATCTTTGCCTCTGACCTATTTAATGTGTCTTAAGACGCAATGGCTTCCATTCCCGAGTCAAATAACACGGCTCAGGCTGGCGCCGCAAGCCCCGAGCTTCCGAGTGAACGCGAACGAGCTTGTTATTGCGACCTAATCAGAAACTTGTCTGAGCGGAACGCTAAATGCTTTGCCCTTATGATTATCCCTCATCACCAACTACCATCTATCATTTTCTATGATTCCTTGCCAGCTGAGCGCCGCGCCGATGCATATCGTGCAACAATCATGATTTACTATCTATCCAATCAAACTATTGTTCCCAAATCAACCCAACTCGAGGCCGCTCTCGCAACCATTTCGGGCCAGGACTGTATTGTTGTCGCCGGCACTGGGTTTGGCAAAACCATGATTGTCATAATTATACTGCTCCTGCGGCCAAACTTTGGTTTGATCCTTATTGTTCCTTTAAAGCGATTGCAGCAATGCCAGGTACGCTAACAGGCCATAAATTATCATAAAATCTCAACTGATGTCGTCTATGCTTAGGTGGTGGAGTTCTTGCGATACGGCATTCAGTCTGTCATTGTGAATGAGGATACACCGTCTGATCGTGCTCTATGGACAGTATGTGATGCTCTACACTATGCTTCCCACAGTTATATGTCCAGAAAAAACGCTTATTTTGCGAATAGGACATCAAGAACTGGCGCTACACCAATATCATCACAACAATTGAACAACTTGATGTCATTGAAGGGCATGTTCCTCGTCTCGCGCATCTCCTCCGCACGTCAAATAGCTTCAAAAACAACATCAAGACGGTTGCACTCGACGAAGCTCATTATGTTTTCACGGCTGGTCAGGCGACGCATGGCCGGCCGGCTTTCAGGCCCTCATACGGGCGGTTTTCCTCAATCCGGGTTCATCTGCCGCGCTGCGCAGTTCTTACTACGTCAGCCACACTTCCCCCTCATATCATCGATTTCATCAGCACGAGTCTTTCGATGCCACCGGACCGCAAGCTAATCAAAGTCTCGGTGAACCGGCCAAACATCATGTATGCAATGCATCCCATTGTCGGCGATCTGTCAAATCTCGCCAACCTCAACTTTCTTGTAGACGAGAACATGCATCCACCCATGGCTATCCCTCAGACGGTTGTGTTTATTGATGGGAAGGATATGACCAACCTTGCAGCTGACTACACTGACGCTCGGTTGCCACCTTCGTTGAGAAAACGCGGCCTGGTACGGCATTATCACCGGGACATGACATCGGAATATTTGGATCTCGTATACCGTGACTTCGAAGCTGGAAATTGCAGGATACTATTTGCAACACAAGGTGTCAGCACGGTATGTCAATAATTCCATGTTTCGAAAAAAGTGCAAGCTGCGGCTAATATTTTACAAAGGGCCTTGATATGCCAGGCGTCCGGATAGTTGTTCAATATGGTGTTCCACAAAGCAAGTGTGATGAGAGCCAGCGTGCGGGACGTGGTGGTCGCGGGCGCTGCAGATCAGCCCTATATCTCCTTATGTATGAACCATGGGCCAAAAGCATCTGTCTGGACGGTATCTTGGCTGAGGAGCTTATCACCAATCCAGATCGTCCATGCGTATACAGTAAACTCAAGCATCCAACAAAACAGGAGCGCACGGGTATTGCTGTCATACAGAACATCCAGTGCTCTCTATGTACACGCAGATTTAATGCACGTCACATGGATGATGATGATGTGCATGGTCAGTCCAATTCTTCTCACCCGAACAGTTCGCAAATTCACACTTTTTATATACTAGCACTCGAATTCACAGCCGATTTTTGCTGTGATAAACCAGGCTGTGGCGGACATGACCCATCTGGCCGTGGCTCAATCGTCTCGCGGCTGCTGTGCGGACCCCTATTGGCCAGTAATGACTCTGAGCCGAAACAGCAAAGCTCTGTGCCTCATAAGAGAGCAGCTGGCATCAAAAAGCGTGCATACAAGGATCAACCTACCGTGCGCAGCCTCTTGCATGCCTGGCGTACTGCAACCTTTGCTGCGGAGATCTCACGCTCGGTCATGGAGGCAAGTTGGATTATTGATGACGCAGATATCAAGATTGTAGCTGCCATACATCCCACAAATGTTCGCTCACCCATCGACATCAAGAACGTGCTGAATGAAACCAATACATGGCATTCACTCTATGGAACATCCATTTTCGACATAATCCATCACCATGATTATCCTGAACTTCTTGATCTCCATCTCCACTCCGATGTCGACCCGTTGTCAGCTCCGCCACCTAAAAGGCGTCGCCGGCAGAACCACCAATCCAATAAGGAAAATGAGGGTGACTCTCTTCCCGAAAAACAGAACCGGAACCCATTAATTATACGTCTGCCACCGTTAAGCGGTATCCAAACCTTTATAGAGTCTCGAACAGCTCTTTGCGATAGCAATTAAAGCTAAGTCTCTGTCTGCCACATATGAGTGGTGTCCGAGCCTTTACTACATACCGAGCACCTCTTCGCAGTAGCATTTAAAATGAGGACTCGACTTATGTTGATATTTTAAGATTGTACATATTGTACCATTTAGTACTCTAGTGCCATATTCTAATAGTCTTCGTACAATACATCCCCTTCCGCGTACTCTTCCGGACGTGCTTGCTCAGGTTGCTCTGCAAATGCTACCGGGGCAATGTCATCCTGCTCTTCCTCTATGATCACACCACTGCGTGCCTTGCGAATATTCTTGTTGAACGTATTTAGTGTGGCTGATTTTAGCTCCCTTTCACCCTTGGATAAGATATCCTCAACAGGCCGTGCCACATCATTACCGACCCGACTGAGAACTGCCTTGTTGAGCTCTATCTCAGACATTTTTTCCGCCACTCTAAGAACTAGGCTTGATGTGTCGGGTGTGGTGTGAGTGCTTCCTTGATATTTACCAAGCGCTGGACCAAGAGCTGTCTTGATTTTCATGAGATAGTTAGCAGATGCTGAAATATCCCCGAGACGGTCCCATGAGGAGTGTAAGCCGTGATTTGCGAATAGAAACTGACCGGCATGAGTTATGTATATGCCATTGGTTTCGAGAGAGCCTACCTTGAGGAACCGAATGACATGCTCGATATTGAGATCAGTGCCCATACAGTTGCCTGGAACACCACTCATGTTCTTGAGCATAGCCCGACCCATGATATCGCTTAACATTCGCCACAAGAGAATCAGACTAGGATAAATGGCTAGATATTTGCACACTCACCCGAATCCCTCTCCCCATACACGCTTCAAGTTGTGAATGTAATGAAGCATCTCGGTACAGTAGTTCTTGCACCCTATACCCTTATATAGCATGGCCAGTTGCCCCAATATATCTTCAATGCGTCCAAAATCGCCATCCTTGGTAGCGCGGACAAGTTCCATAGCATAGAGTAGGTCACGAATGAGAAGAATCAGGTTGCGGCGGGCGATATCCTGAGCAGCAGATGCACCTTCAGGTATAGGAGTGGCGTGGTTGAGCAAGATCTGGGAGGCGATTCTCAGTAGTGTCTCGGGGCTGGGTTCAGATGCAGCAAAAGCATCTATGCTCTCGAAGCCGCACTCAATGCGCCAGGCATCAAGGATAACTCCCTCGAATATCTGCTTGAGAGCCGCCAGCAAGGTGTGATAATCGGGCTCCTTATTTCCGAGCCGTGATTTATCAAGTACCTCAAACCAGTAAGCAAGGCTACCGATATGTGCTATGGACCCGCGATGGTGATTAAGCAGCCCCCAGATAAAATTCATGATTGCGTGAAATATACCAAAACCGATTTGAAAGTTCTCGAGTCGGCCGAGGTGAGTGAGATCACCACGGCGCATGGCTTTAGCACTTCGGAATCGTGCATTACTCAGCTGGTCGTTCGTGGATGGGATCGCCTTGTCGCCGATGTCGGCAGCTGTCTTCTTTAACTGTTCGCCGTATACATTATCTATAAATTGAATCGTACCCGAGATCGTGGCTTCGTTGAATGTTGTTGCCCGCAGAGGAAATTGTTCGGATTTGAAATCCACCGGAACGGGCTTTCGAGATTGATGTTGAAGGGAAGGATGGTCTGAGAGGTACTGGAACGGAGTGGCATGTGTCGTGAGTATGCGCACAACATGAATTTTGCATTGAAAGTGGAAAGATGCATATTGCTCGGGGGTCGGTCGGATGTCATGCTTCCAAGAGAGATCCGCAGCAGTAGCAGCGCGCTCAAGCATTGGTTTTACATGCATATACTCTGGATTGGCCCCCACGACCTTGTAAAGAATGGCCACGGTCCCGGAGGACACCTTTGGCGGACCATTCTCGCGCTGCTCGTAGAACTTCGAGCGCTTCATGTTGATGTTATCCCAGCAGAGTTCATGGTATCCGTCACTGACTTCCACGGCCAAGTCAAGACACAGCCGCCCGAGCCTTTCGACGATTTGCTGCGTCGAATCAAAAGACATGGACATCCCAGTCGCATGGAGGGCGTTGGAAGTGAGGCGGGAGCAACCATTGCTCCAAGTGAATAGGCTGAATATAATTTGAAAATTGTTCGCAAGTTGTGAACGCGACTTCGCGAGCTGAGCCAGCAATATACCGCAGAGCTTGAATTGCAGTAAGTATGTATTGGTATTATCGTAAATAAAGATGTTTGGTTGACGCACCTGGTTGGAATGCTTTATCTTGTTCTGCCCTCGCGCACGATCAGTCTCGGCAGCACGGCGCAATATTTTGAATGTCACAGGTGCGACAGTTGAGAGAGTGGCCATGCCCGTTGTAGGACTAAACGTCCAGAGATCTATGTATTGGGGGGTGATGTGAGTGGCTGCGACCTGTAATGTTGATTTTGCGGCATGCATTTCAGTATTGACGCTGTCGCAAATGAGATCGAGAGCACGTTCTCGTGTGCTCATCCAATCTCGCAATCGCGCCTTGCCTCTCACATCCTCCTCGACAACATCTAAAAGCTCCAGTAGCTTCCCATCGACCTGATATAGAGCGTGCTTGTACGCCGCAGTTCGATCGTCCATTGCCGTCAATGTGTGCAACAGGTAGTCGATTGGGCTGACTCGTGCAGCTCGCAGATACTCTGATACATTCAAATAGCGCTGACGCAGCGTTGTTGATTCTCCTCGGGAAGCGCATAGACACCTAGGGCAGTGAGAACTGATTGAAGGTGGCGCAGACAAGAGACCAGGTGAATCAAAGGTATCCGGTGTGTGATGTTGCCATCTAGGCCAGTCAAGAAGTTGTGATGGAGGTGAATCAGAATGGAAAGTGAAAGGAAACACAGCTGGGCTCGAGGATGGGAATGTGTGTAGCGTATTTGGAGTGTGGCCCGCAGCAGTGAATGGGGAAGGGCTGCCTGAGTCAGGTCTGTCTCGATTCAAGATCGGCCTGATCGGAGTCTCTGGGATGGCCCAGCTTACCACAGGAGCCTGAGAGGCAAGAATCTCAGCCGCGGATTTGGGTTTTCTGGCAGACATAAGGGACGAAGAAGCTCAGTACTCGTACTGTAAATGATTCAGACGTGCCAGCGCGTGTGAGCTGCTCGACGCGTGTGACGGATTTGGATGTGCCGCGCGCGATCGAACTTTAGGGCAGGCTGAGAAGCACCCAAATTGGGACAGCCCGCGACACATAGGAACTATTGCGCCCATTCGACCAGTCTCTCTATCGTCAGCTTGCTACATAGAGAGACTGGTCACGAGTCTACCATGAGCGCTGGTGTGCTTCGTTGACTCATTTGCCGTCAGTGAAAGTTCGTCTGATTGATAGTTTATTGACGCGGCATTCCTCTCCGCGCCAGTGAGCACAGTGCACCGAGTACCCAGCATAAGCAGCGGTGGAGCCCATAGATTGTCCTTGAAGATGGTGGTGTGAAGTCAGGCGCTCTCATGGATCAGGGTCATTCTTGCTGTATGTCATGTAACTTAGACAGACTTCAAGTTAGACTCCGTCAAGGTTCGCGAGCATGTCGATCATTCCCGATTAACCTCTCTTCCGATTCGTCGCTCCGTCCATTGCTTCACCCTTCTGGCACGACCTCCATCGTCCACATAACCTCGAGAAATGGCCTCAATCTCTGCTAATTCGCTTGATTCTGGAGTATTGGACAGTTCTTGTGACCTCGGGGAATTTTGTCGGCGTTTCTATTCCCCATTGCGGTTGTCTCACACTTGCACAATGTGCGCGCGCGGGCACTTCATACAACTTTATCCCCTCGATGCCCGCCCTTTCATTTTTCTTTCTCCCACCAAATCTGAGCTTGTAGACCCTAGACTTTCTTTATAACCTGGAAAGCTCTGTAGCCGCCGACAAAGGGGTGTATCGACACACATGGCGACGCCAGTCCCCCATCATTTGCTGGACAATACACTGGGGGCGCTCGAGGTGGGCACATTTATCAGCCTGATGCTTTACGGGATCAGCACTGTCCAAGTCTATGTGTACTATTCGTGAGTTTTGTATATGTGGGGCCATCGCGGCTTTTATGTTGCGTCTGACAGAATCTATCACCCCTAGGACGAACAAGATGCACGACTCCCTTCGCATTCGCATACTGGTGCCCTTAATATGGTCCGTGAAATCTCCGTTGAGCATCTAACATGGTAGCCAGGCTAAATGCTGGTCCCAGGGCGATAGAGACCGTTCAGACAATGACACAGGTGTCCTACATATACAGTCTCACGGTCACCAACTACGGCGATATCGCCCTCGTGAGCCAAGGGCACTGGTCGTGAGTCGCACCCCCATCCCCGTCTACCCCGCTGACGGCCTTTTGCAGGCTCAACATCTCCGCGCTCTTCGATGGGCTCACCGGCGCGCTGGTGCAAGCCTACTTCGCGCACCGCATCCACGTCCTGTCTGGCGGGTGGACGATCACTGTTGTCTCCTGGTTCTTTTCGTTCGTTGCGCTCATGGGCACCACGGCGATTACGGTGCTCGGCCAGGTCTCGGCGTCGATAGTCGATTTTGAGAGGAACTACGTGTGGATCGTGACGACGTCGCTGGTGCTACTGGTTTTCGTGGACATCATCAATACGGTCAGCCTATGCACATTTCTTCGCGTGGAGAAAACAGGGTCTCGGAGTGCGGACCATTTGTTGAATAAGCTGTTTTTGTGGACGATTCGTAAGCCGTTATCAGGGCGACTTCATAATGTTCGCTTGCTGAGCTGGTTGCAGAAACGGGAATCGTGACAAGTATCGGGGGATTGGTCATGATGATACTGTCCCTGACGAATCCAGAGACATGTAAGCGCGCTTTGCTATCATCCGCGCAATCGCGCTCATTTCGGAACCAGCCTACTGGATCGCAGTCTCGCTCTTTTACGCTAAATGTACGTCTCTACCCACCGCGACACCGCACGCGAACTAACACCGTCAGTCTACTCCAACGCGTTCATGGCGACGCTGAACGCCCGCGACGGACTGCGCGCCGCCCCCGCCCACTTGTCCGACCCGGTTACCGGTGTCGAACCGGGTACTATGCAATTCGTGACCGTCGGCGTGCGTCCCCCCTTTTCTTCCCCTTGCTCCATGTATAGAGCGATGCTGATCTGATGGCACAGACCTTCGGAAACGAGACCATCGACCTTGAGATGCAGACCCGAGCTTCGCCCGGCAACTGCAAAAACATGTCGAGCGACTCGGCGGGCACGGCAGTGACGACGGCGTCCGAGCTGCTGTCCGATTCTGCACCGGTCGTGGCTAGATCCCCGAGGGCCCCATAGCATGGTGGTAGGTTCGGGTCTGGGGTTTTATGGATTTTCGGTTACATTATACTCTCAGCTAGTGCTCATACATTTTTTTGCTCATCTCTGCGCTGCAATCTTCGTTTCTTACGGGCTCAAGGTCATCACAATGTTTTTGTATTTCTTTCTACTGGGTAGCATCATGGACTGAGTTGCGCTTTGATTAGTGCAACGTGCCGTCGAGGCATCATGTACGATATTTGGGGTGCGATTCGGTAGAGAATCAATACACGCTCACACCTTCACGAGTATACCGCCACTTCGAATGGGCAAGCTAATTGATCATTTTAGCATCGGTTCCAGCTCTGAAGTCAGTGTTTGTGGTTTGCTATCTGAACAGCAATCAAACGGAAGTCAGCATGAAGTGCACATAGATTTGATGATGCATGGAAGTGTGGCCGTTTCTCGCTACGTGGTGCTTTGGAATATATCTGTAACCGTACAGAATCATGTATATATATTATCATCCTCGTTCCGCATAATCCCAGGATCGCAGGTCCGCAGACCCAGCTGGGCCTGGCCCCGAGCTCGCGCTCGCAGTAAGTAACATGGAAGCGTGAATATGCATTCATGAATGTTGAAGCCCCGGGCGATGATTGAATATGCATATCCAACAGTGAAGTAGCCTAAGCCTGCGCTAGTCCGATGCGCTGGAGCCGATCTATGGTGCAGTGGACACGCTGGGAGGGAAATGCATGATAGCTACTCGACCGCACTGGGTGCCGATAGCGAGAGCCTGAGAGCTCTGGGCGGCCGCAGAAGAAAGCACGTCGATGCTGTGCGGCAGCTTGGATATCAACTCATTCGTCTTTTTGTCCATGATCCAACCCGAGTCTGTCATCACAATAGAGCCAGAAGGGCTCTCGCCGGGGAAGTGATAGCCCCTCTCACTAACGGGGAGCGCAGCACCGGACTGCGCATCCCACATCTGCATCACCTCGCCCTCCATGCCAGAGAAGATCGTGCTTCCATCGGGTGTGAATGCAACATCCCAGACAGATCCTTCGTGACCTGTCAGAGCGGGCATAGTCTGTTCACCCGTCTCTGCGTCCCAGACACGGACCGTCTGGTCGTAAGAGCTCGAAACGACGCGCTTGCAGTCAAGGGACCAAGACACGGCGCGCACAGCGTCCGCGTGGCCTGGTTTGGCCCGCCTGTCCAGGGCAAAATGGGCGTCCCATATCCGAACATTGCCATCCCTGGACGCCGAGATTATTCGTGTTCCGTCATTGGAGTATGCAACCGACATAACCCAGGATGCTACAGCCGGGAATTCCTTGAGCTCAATGCCAGCCTCCGCGTCCCATATCTTGATAGTCCGGTCCTTCGAGCCTGATACAATGCGCTTTCCATCCGGTGAGAAGACTGCAGACTTGACAGCGTCTGTGTGACCTCGAAGAGCAGGGAGGGCCTCCATTCCTGTTTCAATGTTCCAGATACGTACTGTGGTATCATCTGAGCCCGATACGAGTCGAGTCCCATCAATAGAGAACGCCACTGTTTGAACCCAATGCTCGTGCCCAATGAGTGTAGGCATAATCTCTTTTCCTGATTGGATATCCCATAATCGAATTGTCTCGTCTGTAGAACCAGAGGCAATCTTGGTACCATCTGGGGAGACCGCAACAGAGTAAATCTGCGCCTCGTGTCCACGCAAAGCTGGAATTACTTCAAGTCCTGTGTTAACATCCCAAACTCGGACTGTTTCGTCGTTCGAGCAGGAAATGATCTTGGTCCCATCGGGAGAAAAGACCAATTGCCATATCCATCCCTCGTGTCCACGAAAGGGGGCATGGACTTCGGCTCCTGTTTTAGCATTCCAGAGTCGGATGGTCATGTCTGTGGACCCAGATGCTATGAGCTCTCCATTGGGTGAGTAAGCAATCGTCCAAATCCAATTGTTGTTCCCACGAAGTGGCAAGACATTCTGCGCGCCAGATTTCGCATTCCAAATTCTAATCGTCGAATCTGACGAACATGACGCGATGTGCGAGTTGTTCGGAGAAAAACATGCAGCATTTACCGAGCCCTCGTGGTCAGCAAAAACTGACATAAGGGCTGCCCAAGTTTCGTGGAAACCGCCTGCGAAGTAAGGCATGTCATGACTCTGATACTTTTGATAGATCACAGAAGTGGTGGGCGTAAAGGGCAGCGCAGAGCGATAGATCAAGAGAGGGTGTTCGGCGATTGTTGGTGCAAATGTCTGAGCAAAACGATGACCTTCTTGAAGAAGTTCGAGCAGGGATGGTGGAGCTTCATTTGTGTTCTGATGACGCGTCAGTTTGATATTGCGATATGTTCGACATGGCGTCTTACCTTGAGCCATATGCACAGATTCTCGAGCAAGCCAATTGTTTCCCGAGATTGCTTCATGACACTCATAGCTTCCAACCAATGAACGAGATGACGTTGAAGAAAGGAATCTATGACCTCGACGAACGAGGAAACAGTCTCTTCCACAGCACAAACGTGATCTATCCAATACATGGATGCGTACACGATCTCATCCGGCAGTGTTGTCACCCAAGGATCCGTGGAAAGCGAAAGGTTGCAGATGTTCCTGCTCAAAGTACCATTTAGCAACCGCATGCAATGCACTGCCACAGTGTGGTTGTGTTTGGGCAGGTCAAAATGCCATATATCCCTGCCACATCTTGTGCGAGTGGAGAGGAAGTCTCCAAAGGATGGGTGCAATAGGCGCACAGTTGGGTCTTGTTGCATTACACAACCCAGGTGGCGTATGGCATACGTGCAGGATCGACCTTCGGACAGTGCCAATAGTCTGTCGATAGATTGATAGGAGAGCGGTTTTCGTGCCACGAGCACTACACCTATGACCGCGGTAAAGTCTGAGATGAATTCCAAATCATCCCAGCTCCCAGCGGATTCCAGAGCAGTCCGGTATAGTGCGTCTAATGCGCCTTCGGCATCAGAAACGCCATGTCCTTCAAGAATGAGATCCATACGCTTGAGAGGATCGAATGCATCGATGAACTTCCAGGCAGTAGCAGCCCATACGAAGAGGCCCGATGCACGATCCGTGAGCCCACGGATTTCATCTTCTGTTGGCCAATTCGGTGGAACTTTCAATCCCCTCATCTTGGAACGTAGGCGTTTCATGCGATAAGCCAGATAGGAATATATGTCCTGGGTATTGGCAGTAGTAGTGACATCTAGCATGTGTTCGAGAACATGGTCTCGTTCCTCGAAGGCGCATCGTATGTCGTGCTCGGGCCGGCTGAAGACGGCAATGCGAATGAAGGGGGGTAATTGATTCGATAGCTCGGCGAGGATTTCGAGAAGCGTCTCTCGCTTTTCGGGGGTACCACATTCGTCTAACGAATCAATCACGATCACGATAGGTGCGGTCTCGTGAGGTAATGATGCTAGTGGTTGGACTAAGAGCTTTTGATACTGAACATTGAGCGGAGCCTGGTATATGCTTGGGAATGCATTGATGGCGGCTGCGATGGCGATACCAATCGAGTCACAGAACAAGCCCAGCTGGAAGGCTAGAGACCTGACGACGGTCTTGGGATTACTTCTTTCCGCATCGGATCTGTCGAAAAACACGAAGCCACCCAGGCATCCGCGGTCACGAAGGATGTTCACAATAGTAGTGCAAATAGTGCTTTTGCCCGCACCAGCAAGACCATGAAGCCAGAGGACGTTTTTCTCGCCGGTTGCGTTGAGCGCCCAAGCCAATATTATTTCAATGATTTCGGTACGAGTCCCTGACAGACATTCTGCGCGGTCGTGTGCATCCATATCCGTCGGCCTCAATTTGAGCAACGTCGGCGCGATTGAGGCTATTCGGTAATCGCAATTAGCCTGACTTCTGATCCATTCATCGATATAACACTCACAAGCAGAATCATTTTGATTGCTTATATTATAGTTGATCTGGTTGCCAGCAATATGATTGATCGTGTTGTATCGACTATCGATGTTTGTGACTGCGGAAGTCATAGCTGACCACACTGGAATAAAGACTTGACGGGGAGGATCTTGCAGAGATGGGTTCGGTTACGAGTCGCTCCCGTCATGATATAGTCTGACGCGGTCGGGCGAAGCACTGCTCGGCTGTGCAGGTGACGGTTATCGTCTCCGCTCCAACTAAGTGATCAAGCACAGCCTTGGCTTTCCTGAAAGGAGCGATGAGGACGATTGGTGGACTAACTTGAACGTATAGCCTCGCATAGCACGGGGATTGACGACCGCCACTGCACCGTTTAATTGACATTAATCTTGGGAACCTCGAAACCCTCTTCCATCTCAGAAGCTCTATCAGGTGTCCAGCTCTGTAACCTTTTCCCCTGCCACCAGAGCCCTGGTCGTCCCACAGCCTCAGCTGCTCGCTCCCATCGTAATTCTATTTGTCCTCTGAGAACGCCTCGATGACTGCTGAGCGCAGGGTTCCAGAAAGCCCCTCCAAGGCAGCTGAGAGAGTGAATGTCATTTCCACCTTCTGTTGCGCCGTCAGTGGGAGGTAGGTGAAGGAGAACAAATGGAACCGGGGACGATTGGGCACGTAAAAGAGTGGCAGATGTGAAAGCAGATTCGGATATTAATATTGCAACGAGTGGATAAGCGGGACCGGTTTTCGGCATTGTCGACTGTGCTAGATACCGATATAAGACGCCCTCCATTTCCCTGACGTAGTTGGGGCTGAATTTCTTCTTTTCTGCTTTGCATTGCGCGAAAACCCGCAAACGCGTCCTTTCTGCAGATTGGTTGTCAGGCATGGCCGCGGCGAATGGTAATGGAGGTCCTGTTCGACCGACAAGCGGTGGAAGCCACCACCAGCCCTGCAGGTCTACTCCTCCGTCAGACTTTCCTCCGACACGGGTGAGTGACATGGAAAGATGCTCTTCAAGGATCTTCCGGCCTCGCTCCTCGAAAGCGTTGCCCTTGTGCACCGTAGACAAAGACTTCGACACCGATCGAGAAAATGCCGAGCTTGCGAGTTTTTTGGTGGCTTGCATAACGTGAAAAAGAGTAAACGATGGCTGAAGCTGGAACAGGCGTTCAATTTGCGGTGTAACAACAAGTGACGCGACAACAAGCCCGACAAGACGATGCAGAGTGCGTGGGAAAGTTCATTCCAACAAGTCTTTACGGTACGTACACGAGACTTGTCTCAAGCTCCCTCCCCGTGTAGATCTCATCGAGGCTTCATCAGTTCCCAAATCTCACACACGAAAAGCTTCAGAATAGGAGTCTATTTGTCGCTATGGAACTTATCAACCGACCCAACCCCAGCACCATAGTAGCTCAGATCCCTCCCATAACCATCTTCAACCCTCTTGAATTGAACCGTTCGCTGCCAGCTTCGCTTTACACCCTGATGAAAACCGATGATCTGAGAACAATGTACACCGAGATAACCAAAATTCAAACCTACTTACACAACCTCGTCCGTGACAGCGAGGCGGGACTGCACGGGCAGTCCCCCGGGGTCAACAGCAAGTCGAAGCAGGCGCGGCCCGCAGCGACGGCCTTGCAGCGCGTCCCTCCGGAGGTCATGTCCCTCATCTTCACACAGCTCTCCCATCCCATCAACAAGGATGATGAGATTGACATCCCACCCATTGCACAGATCCTTCTCCCTGGTCAGATCTGCAGATCGTGGAGAGAGGTGGCGCTGTCGACGCCCGGTCTTTGGGCGTCGCTGAATATTGACCTGTTGACAGAGAAAAAACTGCCTATGTGGACAACCTGTCTCACGCGTGCAAAGAACCATCCTTTGTCCATCGCGATTCAATGTTTCGGGAGTGAAAGCACTGTGCATTCTCACCCCATCATTCCGGTTCTGCTCGCACATGCCCATCAGTGGTGCAATCTTGCTCTAAACCGGACTTCATCTTGTCTTGGGTGCGCAGAATTTCGAGCTGCCCGAGGCAAACTATCAATGCTGCGCAGAGTACAGTTTGATTGCTCACGGATCGAGGATATAGGCTCATTTGATGCCTTCCAAACTTCGCCAAAGCTCCTCGTTGTGTGTATGAGCTACTCAGAACGCCACCAATCCACACCAGGACAACGATTTCCCCTTCTCCCATGGAGGCAACTGCAGAAAATCACTTTCGACGGCTCAGTTGATAGTATTCTAGATCTATTGCAGGAATCGCTCGACCTGCGGGTCCTTGACGTGACCACCAGAGGTGAGAAATCACAGCGGGAAAGAAGCAGCTCCACGCGCAATCATTCGCTGTACGAGCTGCGTGTCAACGACTGTAACGGCGACAGCAGTGCTCTTTTCCTTTCTCTTACATTGCCCGCTCTGCAGGTGATGAGCCTGAACTTCGCGAGCTGCGAATTCCCAGGAGATCAGATTATTTCGCTTGTTGTCCGGTCCAAGATCTCCCACTCCCTGGAGGTACTTTCCCTTTCTTTTGGCCGCTACCACTACGGACCTCGCCCCATAACAAAAACACATGACATCATTCGGTGCCTCAAATCCGTGCCAAATGTATCAGATCTGTCCTTGTATGATCTAAGGAAAGAAACCTATCTCGAGACGTACGAGGGCTGCGACACCATCGGAGATATAACCCTCGTGCTCTGGGACCTGCGATGGGACATCGAGGCGCCTGTCCTTCCCAACCTCAAGCGGTTCGCAATCAAAGGTCCTATCACCATGAGTTGGACTATAGTGCAAGAGATGGTCACCTCCCGCTGGCGTAACGTGTCGCAGGCTGCAGGTGACTGTGTGCAGCTCGAGTCTGCGGAGGTCAACTGGCTGGGCGCGTGCGCCCACCCCAAGTCCCTGCCAACTAGACTCTCCGACAGTCGCTTGGAGGCCGCCGATGCAAGTGTGCTGGCGTGCCTGCGCCTATATCGGAGCGAAGGCTTGCGGGTGATGGGGCCGATAGACGAGATCGATTCGGAATGCTTAGAATGCGCAAAGAGGCGAGGTTATGAGGACAGCGCAGCTTAGCATTCCTAAACGGGACCCCAGAATAAATAAGTTCCACCACCACCAGTGGCTATGGAGGAAAGGTGGACATTGTAATAGTTCATGATTGCATAGGAGCTGTCGTGCATCAGTAAAATATGCTGCTTGGTTATTGTGAAAGAAAATTACATCTTGAGGAAGATAACAGCGAGCACAAGGCCAGCCAAGTTGAATCAAACCTGTAGCTTCATTCCCCCTTTTCTTTTGCAGTCTGGCGCTACATCGGTCGCTTTGCGAAATCTATCGTAACAGCAAGCTCGGTAAAACCTAGTAAAGCTCGGCTATGGTCAGACAAGGTATCCGGAGTTCACGCAGGTTCGACCGTTTGTCTGGCGGCTGCCCTAGGGAGACTACGGCTATGGTTTTCCTGATGAAATAAGCAATTTTTTTCTGAACATGTTCGCACGTCGCACCGCAAGTTCAGATAAACATCGATTCGATTAACTAGGGCTACAGGTACTCGTGCGCGCCGCGCTTTATATGGCATATATAGTAGTGTGCTTGTGCGTATGTGTGTGGTGTGGTTTGGATGCGGGATATCAATACAGTTTGGGCAGAACAATGTCAATGTCAATGTCAGTGGAAGAAAAGTGAGTGTGGGCGTCCATGCGAAGCGGAACGGAAACCAAAGCAATAAACAAGAAAAACGAAGTGGAGAGATGAGAAATAAAGACACTCAGTACGCGCCGACGCCGAGCAGCGCGAGCGGGATCGGCTTCCTCCTCAATCCACCGCTCCCGCTCGAGTCCGCGCTGCCATTCGTGCTCACGCTGCTCCTGCTCCTGCTCCTCCTCACCCCCCGCTCGCCCGCGTACGGCAATGGGGCGGCGTGCGGCGCGGGGGACGCCTTCAGCCCCGCGAAGTACCCGCGCAGCTTCTCGCGCCGGTGCGTGTCCTTGTCCTTCGCGGGGGGAAGGGAGGCGAGCGTCGAGCTCGACCACCGGCTGCGCAGCTCCGGGGAGGCGGGGAGTGCGTGTGGGGGCGAGGGCGGGGACGGCGGGAAGCTGAACGCGCTCTCGCTGCTCGGCACGCGCTTCACCTCCCGCTCTTCGGCATCGGGGTGCGGGAGCGGCGTGCTGGGGAGCGAGAGCGGGAGGCGCAGCGGCGCGTCGCAGTCCGTGTCGAGCGTCACGAAGCCTTCATCGGCGGTGGGGGTGGGCGGGAACACGGCGTAGTGCGAGAGGCCGAGGTAGGCGTCGAGCTCCGCGTCGCTCTGCTGCGTGCTCGCCGTGCTCGCGCTCACACTCCGCGGGCGGTCCCCGGGCGTAGGCAGCGCGAGGCGGAAGTCGACGTCCATGATCTCAAGCAGGTCGTCATCCTCCTCGTCGAACGCGCAGTCCGCGGGCACGCTCGTGCGCGGCGGGGGGCGCGGCAGCACGGACGGCGGCGGGGGCGGGGGGCGCGCGGGGATGGACGCGCGCTTCGACACGAGCGCGGTGGGGGGCGGGCACACGGCGCGCTTGCGCCGCGGGAAGGACGGGTCGAGCGCCGCGCTCGGCATCAGCGTCGCGGGGATGGCCGGGAGCGGGCGGCCCCCTGCGCTTTTCGTGGGCAGGAATGCGGGGTGCACGGAGACGAGCGAGTCGGGGCGCGTCTGGAAGCGCGGGAACGGCGACGGCGAGTCGGGGACCATGCCCCCGCACGCAGGGGACGGGAGCGGCGCGGCGACGTGCCCCGCGAGCTCCGCCGCGTACCACTCCATCCCCGCGTCGTCGTCCTCGCTGTCGGACTCGCCCGCCTCGGAGAGCTCGGGCGTCGTGCTCACGGGCGAGCGCGCGCGGCACTCGCGCTTGCGGATGCGCAGCGGGCGCGTGGAGGCAAGCGCGTGCAGCTGGAACGCGAACTCGTCGTCGGTCGGCGTGACGGGGAGCGTGTCCGCGCTGCTGCTCACACTCGTGCTCGGGCTCGGCGGCGCGGGCGCGGCGCGCGGGAACTCGAGCCCCGCGGGGCCGAGGACCATGCGGAAGCCGCTGGCGGCGGAGGCGGGGCGCGGGCGCGCTTTGACGGGCGAGGGCGTGCGCGGGGGCGAGGGCGCCGGGCGCGGGGCAAGGAGGGCGTCGTCGAGCTCGAACTCGTACGCGCTGAGGCGCGCGACGTCGACGATGGTCGTGTTCGAGGACGTGCGTGCGCGTGGGTGGGGCTGGGGCGCGTGGGACTCGGCGGGGAAGCGGGGCTGGGTGGGGAAGACGAGGGAGGAGGTGGAGGAGGAGGCGGAGCGGCAGAAGAAGTCGTCCTCGTCGCCCTCGGGGATCGCGGGCAGGGGCTCGCCGGCGGTCTTGTGTGTGTGTTTGGGGGTTTGTTTGCGTGCTCGGGCGGTGCGCACGCTGCGTTTGAGCGAGAAGACTAGCTGGCCGTCAGCGCGGGGCATGGTGAGCAGACGATGCAGACACTCACATGAATTCATGACTTGGTCACCAGTACTAGTATGCGATGGGGAGTTGTATGATGTTCAGTGAAGAGAAGAGTCGCCTGCGACGTTGGATATATAGCGAGGGCGTGAATGCACATCATCGCCATTGTGCTGAAAGCCTTTGTACCGCGCTCGTCACGTAACACAACAAGAATGTCTTCGAGTCCCGATTAGGCAACTGCGGTGGCTGTTCCGCCAACCTTTTGTGTTACGGCACTGCACATTGTCCTCGGTTGCCATTCCCTTTGTTCGTCCAAGCTGCTTCAACAAAAGTGTTGTCCGCGATGTCACAGCGCCAATCACCTCAGGCATCTAGCTCGCCCCTTTCGTAGGCTTCTCGCTCGCCGCGCCCAAGTGTCAGACCGAAAGTGTACTCATTTCTTGTCCATAGCACAATAACTAGGTCAGCGGATGCTTCTTCCATTAATCTCTGGCCCACCGCCTTGTCTCGCTCAGGTGCGATTGACTTTCTGGCCACCGCCGACCCTGCTAGCCTGCGTGTTCTCCCGCCAGCAGCCGATCACTGATGATCGACACGCATAAGTCCGCATGCGTCGCTCAATGGGCAATGTGTGCCCCGCGATGGCCTCGTGTCGGCTCGGCCTGGGCCGCCCCCACGGCCCCTTGGCCATCTCATTTTTGACGCACAATGAACCTGTGTGCTCCTGTGTGCCCTCGCACCGCCGCCGTGCCCCAGAATCTGATCGCTCACGACGTCTGCTCGCGCCCAGGAGCCTCAACTGGGCACACGCTGTGCTATCACACGATCTGAATGCACTCTTGTCACTTAGGCTCGACCCGACCGTGACAAGAAAATTCCACGCCTGCGTGATGGGAAATCGTCGCACCAACTTGGCCACGGCGCTCCGTTCTTCGTTCAAACTTGGCCCTGTGTCCACCTCGGATGTAGAGAACAAGGTCAGACAAATATTCCGCCCATGGATGGACGGTCGGCAGCGACGTCAGATGCCGGGTGCGACGAATTTTTGAGTAACGATTGGAGCCTCACCCGGTCCCCCAGCTCCGGTCTTTCGCGTCTACGCACTATGACTGATGACTCGCCCGCTGAACAGTCACTTAGTCACGGTTGTCAATAAACACACGCGATCGCTTCATTCTCTTCCTGCATCGACAAGACTACCGGTTTTGCGCTACCCCATGCTTAACGATCCTGAAACAATCGCGCCACCTTCCGTGTCCGCTCTCGACGTGCGAGAGCACCTCGAACCACGGAGACTGGATACCGCGAGGCGCCAGGGTGCAAGGAACCACTGGCACACTGCGCTCTGCCTTGGGGAGACTGGCCTATTCAAAGTCCTCTGGGTCAGGCGCCGGTATCGGGGCAGGCTGGTCTGCCAGCGCGACGCACTCCACGCATTCCGCGTCGGCCTCGTCGATCGGCCCCACCACCCGCAGGCCCTCGCTCCTGTACCGCCGCAGGCGCGCCAGCGCCTCCGCGCCCACGGCCTGCAGCCGCTCGTCGGACAGCCTGGTCAGCGAGGTATTCGGGTGCGCGCAGGGGCCCAGCCAGTTGACCTCGACAGACTCGAGCCGCGCGCACCCACCTGCAGGCTGCCCCGCGATGCACCAGCGCGAGGCAACCATCCACTCCAACTGGCAATAAGTCATGTCACGGGGGCCAGTGATGGCGAAATGCTTCAGTTTGGGGAGGACACGCGACGTAATGTCCCATTTGATGTTCGAGCACACCAATGCTATGTCGCTTATTAGGTACCCGAAAGGGTCAATCGGCTCTCCTTTGTTCCGATCACATAAAGACAACCGCGATAGATTTGGCATGATTTTCAGACACTGGGTGATTGCAGATCGTTGTTCGAAGAAGGCATCCAAACCGAAGCCACGAGCAAGTGACAGGGACAGTGTGTCCATGGAGTGAGAGACCTTGGAACGTGTGACGAAGGATGCAATCTCGTCCCCTGGGCAGAGGCAACCAGAGAAGCTCAGTCCGACCAGCGCGGGCGCTGTAAGATAAGAGAAGAGGTATTTGCCTTCGTCATTGCGGTCGTCAATACGCAGCTCACGCAGCGAGTCGTAGCGTATCGGGACACCGCTAGCCATCGTTGTGGCTTGCCCCTCTGCGATAGCCACATCGAGATCGCGCAGGTTCAGCGACTGTCGTAGTAGCGTCACAATATCCACCAGCGTGCCCTCAAAGAACATCTTTTGTAGCTGCCCCCAAGGGAAAAGGGGTGCGGACGAGCCTGTGACAAACACGGGGTCTCCGATGCCTGGGCAGCTCAGGTGCACGGCGAGAAGCTCTGGTGAGGTTTGAAAGGTATCAAGGATATCGAAATCCTCGAAGTCGCTGTAATTCAACTGTACTCTGCGCAGCATTGGTAGACGGCTCCTGGAAATGACTTCCCAAAAGTCTGCATGGGAAAGCGATGATGCGTACACGTCTATAGCGAGGTTGCACCATTGATGGACATGCGCAAGCAAGGCGGGAATGATGGGATGGGTGTTCTCAGAGTTCAGAAAGTCTTCATTACTCCAGATCGCGATTGACAAAGGATGGTTCTTCGCGCGCGCAAGACAGGCTGTACCCATGTCCAGTGTTTTTCCGCCCGATGCGGTGTCAGGTTGATATTCAGCGATGCCCAAAGACCAGGCGTCGAAAGTGCCACCTCCCTCCACGATCTGCAGATCTGGCCGGGAAGAAGGACCTGAGAAATGGGAGGGATATCAATACGATCATCCTTGCTGATAGGACCTGCGAGCTGGGTGAAGATGAGGGAGAGGATCTCAGGCGGGATGCGCTGCACAGCGGCGGGTCTCGCGTGCTTCATCTTCCAATCAGTTTGAGCGGGCTGAAGCTCCACCTTGCTGTCGCGAATGAGGCCATGCAAGTAGGCCTGCACCTTGCCGATCTCGGCGTACATTGTCCTGAGGTCATCGATTTTGATCATCGTGTACAGCGAAGCTGGTAGTGAGCGGTTCAGTTCGCTGAGAGGGTCGAATATAGTGATGGAAGGGATTTGTGCCAGATGAGAGCCTGGGGCTTTGTTGTATTCCATCGCGATGTCAAATTTCTTATTGTATCTTGTTTTTCGACGTATGGAAGAGTACCCGTTGTACAGAAGGGAGCTTGGCAGGCGACTTGAAAGCGCATGATGAAATTCAAATTCTTTCTGCTATCCGGTCACATGCACATTCCCACGCCAGATGGTTCAATGTTTAATTGCTCCAATTTCAGCTATAACCCGTCAACTGGTGGTGAAAAGCAAACAAATTGCTCATAACAAGTATTCGATTATCAATACACGCGGAGCACTACATGCCAGCACCCACAAAAAACCTTTAGCTGAACACAATCCCGCCATCTACGGCAATTGTCTGACCTGCGAACATTGGGTGTCCAGCGTGAGGAACTCGAAGTCTCCAGAGAGTGACAAATGGACACACCAGTGATAAAATGTGCCTCTGGTTTAGCGAAATACGAGACCAAGCTCGAGATCACCTCCGGCTCTTCCATACGGGCGCCGGGCATTCCTATTAGCTGTCAGGAAAATGACCCGATTAAAACGTCTCCGATAATATGTTCGCCCGTGAACGACGACTGACATTCAGCATAGCCTCTACGCCTTCCCCGCCATCGTGCGGTGTAGCCACTACAGTTCAAGCCAAGTAAGTCATTATAATGTGGGGGCTAAGGCAAGAAACCGGGACAGACGCACTCATCTTTGTGTTGATCATTCCTGGGGCATACGCGTTCGCCGTAATCTTATGCGGGCCAAATTCTCTTGCTGTATTGTTGCTGTCAGTACCCCTCCGTCTCGACCAGTCTTTGGCATACCTGCGGATTGCGTCAATCCTCGCACACCGAATTTAGTGGCGGAATCTTATTGCGCAATTTTAGAGAGGGATAGGTTTCAGAGGAGAGGACAACTTACAGGCGCTGATATTTGGGGATCCTTGAATCGACCTCTGATCAATAAAATTAGCGATGATGTACATTATCGAGAGCGGCCACCTTTTATTCCTGCAACCGACGAGGCCGCTAGAATTGAAAGAAAGGGAGCACAGTCAGAATAGCCGCAGTAGAAGTCAGACAATTCGCGAGGCAGGCTTACCGATGAGTCTGCCTCCCCGGCCCTGTTTGATCATCTGGCGACCTGCGTACTTGTATGCCAGCATAGGCCCACGAAGGTTGACTGCCATGAGCCGATCCCACTGCTCGACCTCCACTGCAAAATAAACCATATTGGTAGGGCGGTTTATCGAGCATGCGTGCACTTACTATCAACGATAGAAGCCATCGCAGCAATACCCTATTCTCGAGTGTCAATACGTTCAATAATATATTCAGCGTAGCATTTACTGCATTGGCCACCATCTAAACGTTATCAATATTGGCACTCTCGCCTGAAGTGACAACTTACCACATCGACACCGCCGAGCTCCTTCACGGCCGTATCAACCATGTCCCTCACTACATCCTCCACAGAGATGTCTCCACAGAAGGTGACAGCGCGCTGGCCGAGTACGCGAATTTGTTCGGCAACGTCGTTCAGCTCGTCCTCGTTAGCTGGTATGTCATTGATGACCACGTCAAGGCCATCTGTTGCGAGACGGATAGCTACGCTACGGCCTATTCCACTAGCGGCACCAGTGACGATCGCAATGCGAGTTTCTTGTGTTGTTGTGTCTGCCATTTGAAAGGCGTATTTTCAAAATGGAGTGTGGAGCCTGAGTGAGGATTGGAGCGTGCTTAACCAAGCTGGAAATGCACCTCTGCATGCTGCTTTACTGTAAGTTCTTATCAGCAGGATCGCTGGCACGTGTCATGTTATCCGGAAACTTGCGTAGGCAGATCCATAGAGCGGCCTCTAGACTTATTGTGAAGAGTCTATTTATGTCAAATGGCTCTTGATCTTCTCGACAGGTCCACGTAAACATAGGCAGCAAGCAACTCGAAGCAGTGTCACGAGCCTGATATATGGCACTGAAGAAATCGGTTTGAGCAAGGTGGTGGGAGGTATCTAAGCCAGGGATGAGGATCAATTTTTGTAGGGAGTTTCATAGAGAGAGTTCAGAGTTTTCTGCGAGGGTGTAGGTCGAGGAAGAGGCAAGAGTGCCGTCGGACTCGGGCTGAAGTCAAACAACCTGGCATATTCCCACGCTGCATAATTATGAACGGGTCAACAAACACCTTGTCAAGTGTGCATGTAAGCTCTGGAGCGACTTTTTCAAGCCAATACTCGACGAACAGCTGCTAGGTAGTGATATTGGTCGTGGGCCGAATTCTGACCGTCCTCTGAATGTTATCGGAGGTGCCATTCAGATTTGTTGGCCCATTATTCGTCTCGAGAAGTGGCTTAGAATTGGCGTATGTAGACGTATGCAGGTATGGGGCTTAGAGGAAAGAGCTTTGCAGCGACGTAGTAATCTCAGTGTGCTGATCATAGTTAGCGATCTCGTGCATCATGCGGAGCTCGAGGCGATCTAAGGGCATATCTGTGGAGTGGCCTAAAGCTTGAGGATGGGACTTGAAATCTGGATTAGTCAACTTTATAGGGCGCCAGGGGACCGGTGGGTAGGATCCGAAAGGCTCGGTTTTGATTTACCACGGCGCGAACTCGCATTAGCTCCTCGATGGCGTTCGGCTTTCCTGTTGCGGATCCGACGTTGCCACTTAACCACAGAGGATGCGAATTTATACATACGCGGTCATTTCCCGGGCGTCTGCCATATCAGGGCGTATGCAGCCGAGGCCTACACACTAGCATACAAGGTATCTCTAACTGAACGTAACTCCACCATCTACGGCAATAGTCTGGCCTAAATGTATTGTATGTATCGTGAACAAGTCTCTTTAGATAGAAGAAGGGACTTACCAGTGATGAAGTGTGCTTCTGGTTTGGCTAGGTATGAGACCAAGCTCGCGACCACTTCCGGTTCTTCCCTGCGAATATTACCATTTGCCATCACCTGTCGAGAAAATGGCACGATTAGAGTGTTCTGCATGTTGTATTTACGAGGGAATAGTAACAACTGACTTTTCGCAGAATGGCTCCGTTATCACCATCGTCTTGCGGTGTACCGACTATAATAACATACCGTTGAGCGGTTGATTTGATTTGCAGGAGCCAAGGCCGTTTCATTCCAGCAGACGTACTCATCGGCGTGTTAATTAACCCAGGGGCATACGCGTTTGCCGTAATCTTGTGCACGCCAAATTCTCTTGCTGCACCGGTTCTGTTAATCCTTTCCGCTCTTGGCTCATTTTATCATACCTGCAGAATGCGTCAATCCACGCACACCGAATTTCGTGGCACTATCTGTTTTCGCTTTGTCAGATGGAAACAGCTAGTAAAGTAGAGGATCGTACATGCGCTGAGATTTGGGCCGCCTTAAGCACGTCCAGTGTCAGTAATCCATGGCCATGGTAAGAGTGATGGTGGGTAACTACCTTGCTTTCCCAATATCGACGAAGCAGCTAAGGAAAGCAAACAGACGAGCAGTCAGGATAGCTACAATAGAAATCAAACATATCACGCTGAGGCCTACTAATCAGTCTGCCTCCTCGGCCTTGCTTAATCATTTGGCGGCCAGCGTATTTGTATGCTAGCATCGGCCCGCGAAGGTTGACTGCCATGATTTTGTCCCACTTCTCGACGTCCACTACATGGACCATCAGATTGAAGTTCTCAGCTGCCAGGCCAGGGGACGTGTGCGCTTACTGTCGACAATAGAACTCATCGCAGCGATACCCTGTTCTAGGCGTTGGTATATTCAGGAGTTTATTCAGCCTGGCACTTACTGCATTAGCCACCATCTAAACACTATCAATATTGACACTCTACCACGAACGATAAACTTACCACATCGACACCGCCGAGCTCCTTCACGGCCGTATCGACCATATCTCTCACTACATCCTCCACAGAGACGTCCCCAGAGAAAGCGACAGCGCGGCGGCCGAGCGCGCGAATTTCCTCAGCGACTTTGTTGAGCTCAGCTTCGTTGGTGGGTATGTCATTGATAACCACGTCGAGGCCGTCTCCAGCAAGACGGATAGCTATGCTTCGGCCTATTCCACGAGCAGCCCCGGTGACGATTGCGATACGAGGTTCTTGTGGTGTGGTGTCTGCCATTGATATTGCGGGGGTGTTCACACCACTTCAGATACTGAAGATTGAAGCGGTTGTCGAGTATCCTGCACAGTTCAGCTGCCTACTCTTTATCAGTCAAGATCAGCGACCCGGACATTAGTCAACCATTATGATCCGGAAGCCGGGCTGGGCAGCTGATTCAGAGAGCGGATTCGAAGAGCTCGTCAAATGGCTTCGTGGCACGAAACACATAAGCCAGCATCAAGAACTCGATTTCTGGCACCGATGACATTGGAATGGATTTCAAGAAAGTGACGCAGGAGCTCTGCCGCAGGCCTAGGCATGAGTCAGTGGTACAATTCTAAGTGGAGAGGTGGCTCCGGCTGAGGAGAAGAGCTGATATTGAACAATGAATCGACCAAACCCTTTTCGTCATTCGCTACAGCCATGTTCACCACAACATCTTGACCTCATTTCATTCTGCGGCTCCAAAGTGGCTCCATCACAGCATTTTTTATATAT
>JACXVL010000624.1:0-31775 GCA_014898675.1 Athelia sp. TMB
CAGCCCCCTGGTCAGCCACCAGCAGCCCAAATGGGCCAGCCAACATTTTCAGCCACCCTGACCGCTTTGGGACAGCCCCCTGGTCAGCCACCAGGTGCCCAAATGGGCCAGGCATCAATTTTAACCAACCTGACCGCTTTTGGACAGCCCCTGGTCCAGCCATCAAATAATCAGTGCCTGCCATCAATTTTAGTCACTCATGTCCGCTTTGGGAAGACCCCCTGGGGCCATATATAAGGAGCCAGGACCAGCAGCCAACCCGGCTCACCCCCCCCAGTACCCCACTGGGCCAGGGGCAGTAGGTGGTGCATAATTAATTAGGCTTTGTAGCATTGCTGTGGAATAATAATATTTGCAAGCACCTAGCAAAAGCGAAATAATTAATTAGAGATCCAGCTGTAGCTGGGGTTTGTCCACAAGGGTATTCTAGCTGTAGGTGGTTATTAATTAATTAGGGTAGCCAGGTCCACTGCTGTGCCGGTCAGATATGATGTGCCTTCAAATTCGGCCATGATCTTGGACAGGCCAAAGTCGGCAAGGCAGGGCTTTCCAGCAGCGGTGATGAGGACATTAGACTGTCATTGGATGTTAGCATTGTTAGGATAGGACTCCTGGCATCAGAACGATGAGACATACACCGGTGATATCGCCATGTACTACATTGTTGCTGTGGACTGTCCGTGGTAAAAAGATTAGTGAGGATAGACATTAGTTTCAAAATCACGCACGGTACTCAAGACCATCACATATACCACAAAGCTAATTGTGAGGTCGAAATTCAAGTCGAAATCATATGCACCAGCAAACATAATCTGCTTACGAATTGAAAAACGATGGAGTAACGTCAAGTCATCGTGGTTACGCGCGAGATACTTGTTCAGGTCTCCTTGTTCCAACCAAGGACCTACAAATGGTACCTCGTTAGCAGGTACAAGAAAGAGCATGATGTCGGGATGTACTCACAAACCATTGACGGATACGGCCCAAAGTCTCGAGTAATGCCGTATAGGGGCAATATGTTGCGGTGTTCGAGCCGCTGCCATACTCGAATCTCGCGATGAAGGCGCTTTGGGAAGCCTTCAGTCGTTGGCCACGCAGGGTGCACCGGAGATACTCACCTTCTTCTTCTTTAATCGATCGCTCTCGTCGTTCAGATTCCATCGCAACACTTTGACAGCAACCTGTGAACGCACCCACACTAGTGTCAGGGGACGGACCTCACATGTAGGAATAGACGCACGTTTTCTTTGCCCCAGAGCGCTTTGTGAACATCGGCAAACCCCCCGCCGCCATCTGGACTCTGGCTTTGCTTCTTGATTTCTCCGGTGAGATCGTAGAGAGGCGGCAATGCGTTCGAATGCGGGTGTGAAGGATCGAGGTAGGTTGTGCTAGTGCTGGCGTGGGATGAGGAGCGCGAGCTCGGGCCTGCTCCGAAACCGGGCATGGTTGAAAGATCGAGTTGTCGGGAGTACCGAGCGATGATCGCGAGGAGTGTCCAGGTGGGTGAGTGCAATTTAGAAAAGCTCTCAGGGATTGAAGATTAACTGTATCTGCCATTTACCCTGCCTCGTGTAAGCCTGCATGCTATGTGCCGGAGTGTATTCACATCTGTCCGATACAGCATATCTTGACCAGTCATGGCACAGCTCATAGCTTTGAATGGCAGCCTGTGTAAGATTCATCTCGCGCCAAACAGTGATACAGACCTTGGCGTTGAGCAATGCGGAAGACCTTTCGTAGCCATACGCGAGCACCAAGGACAGAGGCGGTTGGTAGGGACAAGGCGATTCAGCAGACGTCGATATCTGACATCATGGCCGTTTGCGACAAAACTTGCAACTGATTCCGAGGCCTTACTTGCCTCCCACGCTGATGTTCCCCTCCTTAAGAGGTCGTCACTTGTGTCCTGGGCTTTCACTTTGAGATGTGTATTCTGCTTGCTTTCTTTGTAATCTCACGCTGAGGATCTACATACCTATTCTGATCTCATCCAGCATGTAGTGGACCCAGAAAGCACAGCTTTGCATCGCGGCATCCAAACCTTGTCAACGTCCAATCAACTGGACTGGCTTTCAGAAAGTGATCATAACTATCGCTGGGTGCACATACATCTGGACTTTGCGACTATATCTATACATTTTCAGCTTGTTATCGGATTCTCCAACCGGCGAAAACTCGACCAACTCTCAGCGCATTCCCAAACGTTCCAGGTGTCGACCTAGTTATCTACATTATCCTCGCATCTACCAATTGACACTGAGAGGTGGAGCTCTGAAACGAGACCAAACTGGATCTAGTGAATTGTATACACTCTGCAACCGTAGTCTGACGGCCGCACATGGCGAGCCCTCTGCGCCCCCGCCGGAACCACCGTGATCTCGACATTCGGATGGCATATGATTACCCTTGGAATTCGGTCGGATCTGTTCTATTACCTATCCACGCATCCTTGAGCGTTACATGTGCGTCAGGCATCTTACACAACTTGTAAGATGTCTGGATATGAAGCTACTTATCACACACGAGAGCTAACCGGGCACACTCCAAGTTATATTGGTTGGATGCGTAGTTAGACGTATGGATGTTGGCTGTCGAGCCCATATCCGATACGTGGTACATAAGTAGCTCGGAAGTAATATATGACATAATGTGACGTGTGGCGCCAGCGCCCGTTACACTCTCCCCCTCTTGACCAAAACTAGGTCACTCGATGAACAGTCAATGCCGTCGAACGAGAAGGGGCGGTGTTCGTCTCTCTAGGCTGTCGCGCCGTTCGATTCCTCCGTCGAGTCCTCGCCGTAGTCCAGATCCTCGTCGGGCCTGGTGTCGCCGCTAGCGCTGCCCAGTATCGCCGCAGCAGTCTCTGATATCGCCTCCATGATAGGCGATGGGCCACCAGTGGGGGCGGTAGCGGCCGCCGTGCTAGGCGATCGCATGGACGCGATGGGGGAGGAATCCCAGGGAGCCAGTCGTGGTAGCCGGCGGCGCACATGAGACGGGAGGACTTCGGCGCGACCTTCAGCCAGTCGTATCTCTCCCGCTGTGAGCCAGTCTCGGCTGTGGCCAAGCGCCATAGGCGGATATTGAAATAGCGAGTCAGCATTGAGCACCACTCGACGATGACGTTCGAGATACTCCGCGTAGGTCTGATACGTAGCAATCCCATACTGGCCTAGAGCCAGTCGGGCATAGTCGTTAATCACCATCATATTTTCAGACTCTGCGGCTATGCCGTGGTCGTGTAGCCACATGATGATATGGAGGCCAGATATGCGGTCGGTTTCGAACGGGAAGTGCTCGATGGCCCGATCGCCAAGTGGTGTCGACAGGTAGCGACAGGCGTTGGTGAAAAGGGTGGGGACGGATAGTGTGGTGATCGCCATTCGCATGAATTGGTCGTAGCGCGTGGTATCGGATCCCTCGCGAGCTGGAGCAAGTCCGTCCAGCCAGCTCCATCCTCTAACGTCCTCGTCAAATGGTACGTGTCGCTGACCATGCATCTCCCGCGTCACGCTGATTGGGTAGTCATCCATCAGAGCTCGCACCCCGAATGGCCAGTCTTCGGGCGGACTCAGGGCCCATTGCCGTCCAGCGGGGGATAGGGATGCCACTGTGCTCTCCCAAGTAGTCGGGGAGGTCCCTAATTCCACCGGATCGGCGACGTCCATGGCATCACTGGCAGGGGTGCTCGAATCACGTGGACGCAACGATGTGGGGGCAGGTATGAATGTCGATCCGGGCTGGGTTTTGTAGTAGACTCCCGGAATGTACGTGGCTTGACTGTCTGTACCCGAGTCGGGTACGGGACGGCCACTAGCGACGGGGAGGGGTATGTTGTGTTGGGTACGCAGGCGGTCCCTGCGTTCCCGTCGAGTGTGTATGAACGTGTTCCATCGCCCTAGTAAGTCCTTCATTCCTTCTGTACGTCGTTGGTCTCGGAGCTGATACACCGAATTACAATAGTCGATGTATAGAAGCGCGTCGTCGTCACCGTCGGCGGCCGCGAACAGCTTATCGGTGTCTTCCTTTGTATTGATCCTGAAGTTGGCCCATTTGCCGTGTAGCTTCCTGGTGGATGGATACCGCTGCTTGCTCGAGCCAGTGGTCCTGTGGTGTTGGCTCGCTGGTCCATTCGCGGAGGTCCCGGGAGCCGTTGTTCCGATGCGGTTGGCGAGGGCCGGGGCAGGAGACGGCGATCGTTCTCGGGAGTAAGCTAACATGGCTCGGTTACGGCCACTTTGGACTGGGGCATGGTCGTGATCGAGAGTACGATCGTCGGCGAGGCGATCGAGTGCCGGACCTCGAATGGCGTCCGGTATCTCGCCTCGGGGGGGAGTATGATCCTCGGTTCGAGTCCTCGGAGCTGTATCGCGGTGATGGGGACCGTCTTGGAGGAGAGGTGGATCGGCGCCGCTTCTGTCGGCGTCGCTCGGACATAAGAGGAGATCGAGGGGGCGATGCGGATGACTGTGTAGGGGATGGAGTGGACGCCGCGCTCGCGGATTGCGATAGGGCCACGGCCAGTTTGGCCCGACAGTCTTCGAGTTCTTTTGTGAGTTGAATATTGATGTGTACTAACTCGTGATTTTGCTTAAGTGTGGTTTCAAGGATGCTCGTGGTTGTCGCGGAGCTAGGCGGGTCGTGAGGGGTATCCCTTCCCGTAATGTTGGCACCCTCCCCCTCTGGAAGGGCACCACGACTACGAACCGCAACATCAGTCGATCGCAAGCCGCCCGCAGCCATAGGCTCCTGAACGTACTGCATAGGCACATGAGCAGCCTGCGGGTAGTAACCCGGATGACTGCCCTGCGGGGCAGGTGCCACGCCGGCCGTACCACCAAAGGCCTGCTGGTAAGGAGGGTAGCCGAAGAACCCAGGCGCGTTCCCTGGGCCGTACTGGTATGCGGCTGCGTACTGAGGGTCGGGTGTTCCCATGAACTGGCCATTGACCCAACCGCGAGACGGAGCCGACGTTGGTGCCGCGGTACCGTCACGCATCCGTGAATCGCCGTCCGTGGCAGAAGAATTGGACGGTGGAATAGACATAACGAGTCTGCGAGTATGTGAAATAGGGGGTGGGTGGAGGAAAAGAGAAAGAAAATAAATCAGAATATGGCCAGCCTCTCTGTTCAAATAGTCGCCGGCCCGCGACGAGCCACTAATTAGTAAAGGTGCCGGCACCTTTAGGCGCCGAGGCTGGCGTTTTACCACTGATTGCTACTCCTCGATCAGTCGCAGAGGTCGGTTACGGGGCCTAGATGATCGACGCTCCACGCGATTTGCAGGCACGGCAACACCGTTTACGGCGGACCCGGTTACCCGAGGAGCCCGAACCGCTGGCGAGTCTGCTGGGAATAGATTACGCGGCTGTTCCGCACCGTGCAGTGCCAGGTATTGGTCCAAAGCAGCCAGTTCCTCGACCGCTTCCAGTGGTTCCCATGTGGAATCGCCTGCGGTCCATCTAACCGCGAATTCCATCGACTTCCCGACCATTCGATGCCCTATGATCTCCTCCACCAGCCATTCATCATCATCTGGCATCCCGAAATCGTAAAATCTCTTGCTTTCCCGTTTCGGAAACAGCTCATCATCGTTGGCCTCGAAGGCGCGCAGGAGCGAAGCGTGGAATCGCGAGTGGATGTGTCGTCCCTTAAGCTCCTCAGACAACTCCAGGTCGTAGTCTGAGCTACCCTGGACTGCCCCCGTAACGCGGAATGGTCCAATATATTTTGGCGCCAACTTCCGTGCTCGGTTCTTCGGCAGACTCAGGTTTTTGGTCGAGAGGTATACCAGGTCCCCTACTTGGTACGGGACCTCCTCCGACCTTTTCCTGTTCGCATGATATGTCGCTCCGACCCTCGCCTCAATAATTGAATCATGCGCTATCTCTAGCGATGCCCGCGCTCGCTGGGCGAACTCCATGACTCCTCGATAGGCTATCCGTTCCGTCGGAAACGGTGAGAACCTCGGCAGGTACCCAAATGTAAGGTCGAAAGGTGCGAACCCCGTGGAGCTGTTGACACTCGAGTTGATCGCGAACTCTGTCAGCGGCGTTTTGCGCATCCAGTCTGTCTGATCCGCCCGCACTATGGATCTCAGGATTTGCCCGATCGACCGAATCGCTCGCTCTGATTGGCCGTCTGTCTGGGGATGCCAGGACGTCGACATCAGCAATTTAGTACCCACGATACGGTGTAGTTCCTTCCAGAATCTAGCCGTGAATTTGCTATCTCGATCTGACACGATGGTTTCAGGCATCCCGTGCAGGCGCACTATTTCGCGCAAGTAAATCCATGCCAGTTCGGCAGTCGTCACCCGCACCGACACTGGTATCAGGTGCACCAAACTGGTGAGGCGGCATATTACCACCCACAGGTAGTCGTATCCGTGGTCCAAGGGAAATGGTCCAACGAAATCCATGCCCACGGATGACCACGGACGCGTGGGGATCGGCAAGCTATGCAACAGCCCGGGCGAAGGGTGGTTACTAGTCTTGCTCATCTGGCAGGTGGCGCACGTTAGGCAGAATCGCTCAATATCGGTGCCCATGCGGGGCCACCAGAACCACCGCCGGGCGTACTCGGAGGTCTTCTGCGCGCCCAAGTGACCGAGCACTTCGTGCGCATGGGTGATGATCACCTCCGGTATGCGGTGGTGTTCCCTCTGCAGCGCGCGGGGGATACAGATGACTTCCGCCCCAAGGCGGTTCTTGGTGTATAGTATGCCGTCCTCCAATCGAAAAGTCTTGTAGTGACTGGGCTGATTGATGATCTTAGTGAACATAGTATCCATGCCGTATCCCTCGCGAATCGAGGTCATCAATCCGTCTTCCTCGAACACCACTGCAGTCAGTGATGGCCCCGACTGTAAGGCGTCCGCCAAAGTTGGGTCTTTCTCGTTATCGCTTGAAGGTACTGCGGACTCATCAACGACTCGGTTTTCGGCCGCGTGGAGCTTATCGGCTTCCACAGCGCGGTCCTCGTCCCGGTCTCGTAGTCTCCTTGATAACATCATGGCCGGTTTATCGCCAGACAGCTCCTGTACTCGGAGCGCCGGCAAGTCTTCCCGTCCGGGGTCCAATCGTGAATCCGCTGATACGTAGTGATGAGGATCGTGTAACTCGTCAAACATATCGTTTTCGTAGTAGCGCGACAAACAGTCCGCTACCTTGTTCTGCTCTCCGGGCACGTGCACGATTTCGAAGTCAAATCGAGAGAGGAATTCCTCCCATCGCAGCAGTCGACCGGATCTCCCCTCGCGGCTAACCGTCATGATGGTCTTCAGAGCCTCGTGGTCCGTCGCGATGCGAAATCGGCGCCCTATGAGCTTATCCTCCCATTTAAGTAGGGATTCAATGATGGCAAGGGCTTCATGTTCGTATGTCTTATACGACCGCTGAGCGGCCGAGAATTTCTTAGACATGAACCCCGCAGGGCGGCATGTCTGCCAATCCGGGCCTTGCCCATATACGGCCCCTACTCCGTATGACGATGCGTCACAGATGACCCATATGGTCTCCTGGAGCTGTGGGTCAATGGGCCGTAGTATGGGGGACTTCCTTGCCAGCGCCTTGATGCAGTCAAGACCGTACTGGTGGATTGGGCGCCAGAAGAATGGTTGCCCGTTTCGGCATATAGACTCTATGGGGCTCGTGTAGGCTGAGAGGTCCGGCATGAATGCGGAGAGGTAGTTGATCAGCCCCATCAATCTCTGCACTTCAGGGTAGGAGCGCGGGGCACGCCACTCGCAGATCCTAGACATTTTGTCAGAGTCGGCATGGAGTCCGCGGTCATCGATTCGGTGACCGAGGCAGTCCATGTCCTGTGAATAGCAATCCAGTTTTTTGCGGCTGAGATACAGCTCCTCCGCAGCTAAGATGTCGAATACAAGTCGCAGGTGAATCTCGTGTTCGGCTATTGAGTTAGAGTAGACGAATATGTCATCGAGGTATACTCGCACGAATACGCCCAGATGTTGACGGAAGATCCACGTCATGAGTCGTTGGAAAGTGGCGGGCGCGTTACAGTCGCCCTGCTGCATGACGTGGGATACGAACGTGCCCATAGTGGTCGCAAATGCCGTCTTGGGTACGTCATTCGGCTCTATACGAATTTGTTCGTACACGTCTGACATGTCTATCTTGCTCCGAAATGGCGCTCGTGCGACATCCATGCGTATCTGATCCTGGTCTGGAAATGGCGTCACATCTTTGTGTGTATTGTCGTTGCGCTTGCGCGCGTCCACAACTGTGCGGAGCGCACCATTCTTTTTTGGTACGCACAGCAGTGGGGGGGCTTGATACGCCGCGCGCATCTCCCACCATCCAGCCGCTATGTAGCGACTGACTTTCTCCCGAAGTTCGCCTTGTAGCGCCTCCGGGCACCTCGGTAAATGGTAATTGTAACGCATTTCCGGGTCTATGATCGGGATTTTGTGGTTAACATCCCGAAATTTGGGAAGTTTCAAAGGTATGGGTCCGAGTAGCACTTTGGCATACTCGAACCATTGTTCCCTGAGTCGCGGAATATCCCCAGGAGTGAGTTCCGGGGGCTGGATCATACGCAGGGATGGCAAATCGGGATGTATTAATGAGTCTGTTATTATTGTAGTAGAGGGGGCGCTTTTGGTCGCTCCCTTCATAGATAGTGCGGGCTCGACGCTCGTCGACCCCGCATCCGCCCGTCAGTTGTCCTGTACAGGAGACCGCGCCATCCTTGGCTGTATGGGTGCGGTCTCTCTTGGGGCGGGGCGCGATTTATGTCGGGCCTCTTTCGCCTCCCCCTTCTGGGCGAGGAAAGCGATTTCCTCGCTCACTGAGAACGTTTTGTGGAACACGCCGTTGATCGTGACTCCGTGATTCTTGAAGTCGAGGCAGACCCCATGCTTCTTCAGGAATGGTGTTCCAAGGATCGCATCGTATCTGTCGATATTCACAACATCGAAGTACATCTCACCAGTTATCCCGAAAACTCCAAATGGGGCCACCGCTCCGTAGCTGATCTTCGAGCGACTCCCGACGCAGCCAAGTTGTAGGGTCACTTGCTCGTCCAATTTGAACTGCTTCGTCCTAGAGACGAATCCAAATTCGGGTGTTATAGAGTCGGTTGTGCTGCCCGAATCCAGCAGTGCAAGGGCCTTGTGGCCGTTAATCATTATAACCACAGTGATCGTCTCTTGGTTATGCCTCGGTCGGGTAATTTCCCCAGGGCGGGTAGCTCGCCGAATATTCGACGAGTGCGATACACGCATAGCATACATCGTCTCCTCCGAGTAGTCCCCATGCGCGTCCGAGTACCAATCATGGTCCTCGTGATCGATATTCCCTGTGTCCTCTGGGGGCTGGGTCCGCACCCGAGCAAAATTGCATGCGAATGTGGTGATGTATGTCGCCGCTCCTTCAGACCTCTCGGGGCGCGAAAGCGCCTGGAACACAGAAGGGACACACGCGCCACCACAGATCATGCACGCCGTCTGCCTCGCGATGCTGCGGTTGTATAGCATTATATCCTCCGACCTCGCAAAGTCAAGTTCGCGTTCCTGGGTATCCGCCCACAGTGACCCGCTCATTATTACGCGGTTGCTGTCTCCAGGCAGATGCGCAGTGCAGCTTGGCACCAGAGACCTCGTGCCAGTGGTGATGGTCCCGTATCCCGCGGATATGGGTCCCCGGTCGTCCACATACTCAGTCGGCAGCCGGGACAGCGAGCTGGAGGCGTCCATAACCGTGCGGAACCGCCTGTCAGCTAAGGGGATCGGTGCCATGAGCCACGGAACGATCACATCGTTACTGGGCGATTCATCCTCATCGAGGTTGTTGTCTGAGTCGGTGGCGTCGGATCCGTAGTGATCACCGCTGTTGTAGTTCATGCCGATTAGGTGACCAGTCGGTAACGCCCGAGTCATCCTAATCGTTGCTCGCGGGGGTCGCGGCATGGATGGGGCAGCGACGTCACTGTCCAAGCAGCTCTCCAGAGCTGGCATTTCGTCCGAGTCGCTTGCCGGCTCGGTGTAGACTCGCATTACGGCCATCCTGACCGAATGCATGGATGCCATGCGAGGGGCGTCCCCCGCATCAACCAGCACCTCATTCTCCTCGGCCGCGGATTCATAATCCGATTCGTATTGCGAGCCTCCCCACGTTGGGGCATAGTTGTCATCGCCGACATGACCGAGTAGGTCACCGTTGTTGTCAGGAGAGTCCTCCTCGCCTTCCGAGGGATGACCCTCCATCTCTCTCTGGGCGTGCAAGCGGGTCCTGTTGACCTCGTAGTTATCGCACACCGGTTCTGTCGATATGTGGCCGACCTTTCCGCATGAGAAGCAGGTCAATCCAGAGGTGTCCCGCTGAGGTCGGGGCGGTCGAGGAGTTGCCGGTGTACGTGCTGCATTCGGCCGGGCCGAAGCGATGGGGCGTGCCGTACTGTCGTTGACGATACCTCCATTTCTGCTTCCTCGGTTCGCGTCGGCAGGCCTAGCAGTTTTGCTGGCAGTCGCCGTCCGCGGGCTCGGGGCGGTTGTTTTCTCCCCAACTCCTTCGTAAGGCCGCATCGAGTTCTCTTCCAATTGTTTCGCGTTTTCGCGTAGGTCGTCCATGGAGGAGTACTCGGGGTTGATATTACGGTCCATGAGCTTAGTGAATAGCCATGGCGGCAGTAGATTGAAGAAACGACGACGGAAATCGTAGTCATTGGGCCTCTCGATCATACGATCAGCCGTGGTGTCAAGCCTGTAGAACAGGCCCTCTATGCCCTCCTTCGCCGAATATCGGACTTGGCCAAACTTGATGGCCGCGTCGTTGGCGGTGGCCGTGCGGACAAATCGGCGGTGCATGAGGCACACGCAATCCGCGAAGAGTAGTGGGGGGTCGTGACGGCGGGTCGGGTTATCGACTTCGGATAGATACCAGTCGCTAGCCACTCCCTCCACGTATAGACCCAGGTAATTGATACGTATGGGGTCTGTAGCCGGGCCGCATATATAGTGGCCACGCAGCCAATTCAGGAAGGCGCTTAGCCAGTCCATGAATTCATTGTGCGAATGACTCCCGGCATATTTGGGAGGTTCGGCGAGCTTGGGCTGTTTGAATCCAGGGGGGACTTCAAACGGAGTGCCAACCTTGTGAATGATCAGGTCGGTAACCTTGCCCAGCAATACCACGTAGTGATAGTGGTCATTGTTCCACAACCCATTGGTTACGGGGCCCTGAGTGACGCGATAGGCGGACAAGCCCATTGATGGGGTGGGTACGTTCGTCATGGCCCTGACCCCTGGCATCCGGGACGCTGAGTCAGAGTTAGCGCGGTGAATAGGGCGCTCGAACCGGACGTCCCTGGGGTCCATTCCTGCTGGAGGGGGCGGTCGCATTGGGCCAGTCCCGTGAGCCATAGTGGCTGCCTCCGATGGGAAAGCTCGCGCCCAGGAGTCTTGTGTACGCGTGACCCTACGAATATTAGCCTCATACCTCGCATCATACTGGTCGTCGCTCTCGTTAGGTTGTTGGCCGGGGAGAGAGGTGCGGGATGAAACAGATCGCGTAGACCGGTTAGCCGTATCATCTGGTCGGGGACCGGTAGAGTGTAGTTGTCCTTGACGCGCCGATCGGTTTATTGAGTCTGGTCCTTGTTCGTATAGGTCGTCGTCTGATACGGGACTGTCCCTTCGTGGCTCTGAGTAACGCACGGGGGCAGTGGCCGATCGAGTTTCCTGGATTATAGCGGTGGGGACCACGGCCATTGGAGGGGCCGAGGCTGACTCACCGCTTGTCCGTGGTCGGTCGAACATTCGTCCCAGTTCGGCTAGTTGGGCGTCGCTTTCGAGTAGAAATCGATTGTTATCACTCATGGCTCGATCAAGGCGACGAGTCAAACTGCTGGCATGTTCCCTGACCTCGTTCAGTTGCCCACCCAAATTATTCAAGTTGGCATCCGCAATCCTCAGTCGGTCTATGCTGAGGGCGTGGTGTGACACGAAGAGTCGCAGTCTCGAGAGTTGATCTTGGGGTATGCGTCCCTCAAGATTCTCGAATCTCACGCTATGAGGAGCCACTTCTCCGGGAGCGGGGGTGTGACTACCCCGGTTGCCATCAGGGGGTGTCGGCAGTAGCGTAGCTCCATCCCTGCGAGGAGTGGGGCTTGTAGGGCTGGGCGCAGACGGCCTAGAGTGACCGCCCGTGTCGGGAATCGGGTTCGCCTGTCTCCCAGATGCGGTCTCAATATTCGAGGCTGCAGCGGGAGGGACAGCGAACACGTTGGTATCAGTCTCGCGGAGACCACGCTGTTCGTGGTCCGCGATAGCATCAGGCGAATGTATTTCTGCTTCCAAGTCTGCACTATGGCTGCTACGCGTTCCGGAGCGTAGGGGTTCGGACATTCTGGGATTGTAGCAGAGAGTCGCCGTAGAATTGGTATAACTCGGATATCTCAATGGTTATAGAGAAACGTAGGTTAAAAAAAGTGTAAGATGTCTGGATATGAAGCTACTTATCACACACGAGAGCTAACCGGGCACACTCCAAGTTATATTGGTTGGATGCGTAGTTAGACGTATGGATGTTGGCTGTCGAGCCCATATCCGATACGTGGTACATAAGTAGCTCGGAAGTAATATATGACATAATGTGACGTGTGGCGCCAGCGCCCGTTACACAACTGTTATAATACTGGAATCTAACTTCGGCGCAAGCACGAGGGCTTAATTTTTCCCGCTGACCATTTTGGACCTGACTCAATAAGATTATTATTTCTCAAGGACCTCGGTGCATGGCTCCACAAGGTGCTCTCATTCATATTAGCACGAGCTAGAACAATGGTGTTTGGTGAATTTCTCGGTAAGCCGCCGGCCACTTGGCTTTCTGCTATTTCACCTTGGGCACTGAAAGTTCTATTATTGATTCAGACCATGACATGCCACATCTCTTTAGACACTATAATATCGTGTCTGTGTTACAACAGTCAGTCTCTTCGCCGCTGATTTTTGTCTCCTGTTGGAAAGCATCTCGGCCATAGTCAGCCCATAGAAAATGAAGATTACCGTTCTTTCTCTTATACAGCACTCAATTTCTGAGAGATGGATCGGCTTCCTGGATTCATTGTTTGCAATCTGACAGGGCGGGGCGCTGAAGCTTGCCTGTGATCGCTCGTTGGTCCTCTCCTGGAGCCAGGGGAACCATCGGCATGTATTGCTCAGAAGCTTCTTGCGCGGTGCCTGGTAATAGAGTGTACAACCACCTGTTACAACTCTGATTCGGAGACGCTAACTCAAATTAGCAAGGCGCCCGCCCGTCCCCGCCCAGTCCGCGCCTTGACGCCTAAGATAGACATGCCCCTTTGTGCCTGTCAGAGGGCGGGACTATTACCATTGCCGCCACACCTTCAAGTTTACGGGTTTTCGTGTCTCTACCCAGCTCTCAGAGTCTCATTCATTAACAAGATGTTCATAGAGGCCTTTAATCCAGTTCCTAAGGCCATGACTATTTTTGACCGCCAATTTCGTCTCACACAAACCCATTGAGAGGCCTTTTGTCAATTATTTTCTTTTGCTGTAGCAACGGCTCATACTATCAATCGCCAAGAGCTATATCTCATAAATAAATGTGCTTCCTTCAACAGACGATAGGAGGCCGCCAGCTTTGCTTTTGCCCAATTAAGCAAATAACCAATCATAAGAACTGGATAAAGAATAGTGATAAAAACTCAACTTTACTTCAAATGGCCACTGATGGTTTCCGAGATGGCATAATAGTGTATTTATTTGGTCTGCCGGGTGGGTATACGAGGGCGTAGGTAGCATGAGGGAGTGTTGAGATGTGGCGGGAGAATGAGGGAGGCCCGCCACGGCGCCACCTACATCATGTTAGCGCGGCGGCAAGATCAGGAACTGTCCCAAAATGGATTGGCGCGGCGGCCAGATCCCATCGAGTTGTAACAGGGCACACATCACTCCTGGTAATATACGCCCTCAATGCATGTTTTGCAATGACGGCGTCCTCAGCATCTCATTAACATCGAGCCTATGCTCCCGTCAAATTTTGGCACCACCGACAGCCTGGCGAGTGCTGGAAAGTCTGATGATTATTTACTCAGGCGCCAGGCGCTTGCAGGGCCGCAGGTTTTTTCATTTGGTTATATATTGTGCGGTTGTCTTCGGGCATGGTCTTGTATATATTCGTATGCCCGCGTCCCTGTTTAGGCCACCTCGTGACCGCAGGCCATCGTGATGCGCCGAAAGTTCCCGGCCAGAAGGTCAGAAGGGCCAGAACCCTCAAGCTTGCGTGGCCCACGGCCCGCCCGGGCTTGTCGCGTTTTACATTGGCAAATCAGCTGCCAAAGCACTACTCAGTGACTGGCTTCGTATTATTCCCACAAGGAAAAGGCGAGTGATGCATAGTACACACCCTATCTTCTAAAATGGGCCCCATGTGCACTCTCTGGCCCAGCCAGGCAGATCGTCAGGTATGCAAGAGTCCGTATCCAATGTGGCACACGATTGGCGATGATGGGCCACCGATACTGGCACCCTGAGATATGAATGAGCTCTTTATGTCATCGCATATAGCACATTTGCCAAACTACTGCGTTATTGGTGAGTGATGAATTGAACGATTAATGTCCGAGCTTGTCCGTTCGTACCGCCATTTGCTTCTCTATACAAAGACTGAAACAAGGAGGTTCGACGATGCCACCTTCGAATGGCTTCAAATGCGGCCAAGGCCAGGCAAACAAAGTTTCACCAGCGATATTTAGTCTCGCAGTTACCCTCTAGAACCCTATAGAGTCCCCGGTCCCGGAGCGTGGCTTGGGCTTTAGCGTGCGATTTCTGTAGTAGTGTGATATTGACATCTCTTCCCCGCACATTATCATACGCCACGAACTGCCTAGGATGTACTGTTATTTCTGGAGTCTGCGGGGATTGCAACTAATTCAGAGAGGAACACAAGCGAGGCTAAACAAGAGTAGAGACGTCAAATGAATTGAGAGACAGGATCTGTAGATCGGATGCTAAATTGGCCGTATGTATTCCTGTGGGAAGAAAGAGGAAGAAAGCGCCAAACGGGTGGTTAGGTCAGCCGTTTTTGCTCGGTGGCTTGGGCAACATTGAGGCCAATTTCAATTCATCAATATGCCGTCGGCTGGTTGGGAAGCTACGCGGACGATCGCGTTCCTTCATTCACGATACACCACATCCAGTCACCTTCTCAGTTCTGTCCATGCAGGCCAGCACCGTACTCTGAAATAGAGCAGGACCTGTGGGTTCGCACTGCTTCTCCAATCTTAGCTCCCCATCAGGCTAATCGTTTGTCACCACGAAAAGCGTGCCATGCCTATTCCATTGGACGACTCGGTGTGGCTTCTCAACGCCAGTTCATGTCAGTCCAACACCCTTCTTTAGCAATACTTGACCTCAGAATGCTCGATCCAGTGGGCGCGGCCATACTGCTCTTCTATGAGTTTATGATTACCTTTGACCAAGAAGTCGAGCTCATCTGGTCGTATGTTCAGGTCCTTGCCAATTCCAGATATACAGTACACTGACAGAAGGCTATTTCGGCGTTTAGGAAGCCTAACTCCCAGCCCATTAAGTGGCTCTTCCTCTTCATTCGCTACATCTCCATTGCAGCCCAAATGTATGTACTCGCCTCATTTGCACGAATGTTTCATTTTACTGAAAATTTTACAGAGGCAATCGATGCATACTGAGCCGCGGCAATCCTGAAATGTTAACTCGCGATTGCAGACTGGAGCTGCTTTGGTTGTACGGGTCTTGTCAATGCATCATGACATCTGTAGAGATGGTGCTGATTCACCGAGGCGAGTGACCTGGGCAGTGACCGTTTCGCATATCTCATCCTAATACTTCGTACAGTGCAGCTCATGTACACCCAGTACCGGTTATACCTGTGGCTCGGCATCATGATGATCTCTGAGCTGGTGCTATTAGGTGTTAACGCCATCCACTACCTTCCCCACATCCATTTCTCCCCATTGTGTACAATGGAGCTCAGTCTTGCTCCCATTTGGCTATATGGGTCAGTCCACCCCTCTTCAACCTCTCTCTTTCGCTCATATCTTCTCTTAGGGGAATCGCCTTTTCATCCCAGAGCATAATCATGATTCTTACAATACGCAAGAATATCGAGTTGCGAGACTCGGACCATCCCCTCGTGTCTCTGTTGATACGCGATGGGTTGTTCGCTTACCTGACCATATTTGGTGAGTGCCATACTGATTGGCCGCATGACATGATCTGAGGCAAGCTTTGTAGCCTTACAGATAGTCACTATACTATGCTTGCATTCAGGCAACATGTGGCTAGCATTTTCGCAATAGTAGGTATTTCCTCGTGAGCGTCACTGCCTCAGCTCATGACTTTCTCTAGCTACCTGACAGTCTTGGTCTCGATCATGGTGCGTCTTATATTGTATTCGGTGTACAATCCTGTCATCTGACGGACGCGACAGGGCTGTCGAGTCATTCTCAACCTCCAAAGCCTCGGATTGGCTGACCAAGAAGCTGGGCAGTCATCATCACAAATAGAGCTCGGTACAAGATTTACCAGGTTTTCTCAGGCACTGTCAATAGACGACGAGTTGACCACATAGTTGCTCAACACAGACTTCGGAGCCCAGTTAATCCACTTACTTACAGGTTCAATATACGCATGTCCAACAGTAATATTCATCCACTGTCGCCTGTGCATCATTTATTTTTTATTTCAACCACACAATACATACCCATTCTTGATTATTTCTCCAGAGGCTTTGAAAAACTGTATATTAGCGCTGTATTCATACACAGAATGACTTTAATGACGAGAGCCAACAGCAGCGTGTTGAACTGGCTGTGTTGATGTGTGGTTGTTGCGCGCTGTAAGACAGGGTTTGCGCCCGGCAGGACTACGAAACGCCAGCATCACACAGTAAAATAGATGAAACAGCCAGTAATTACAGCACATTGATGGTACTGGAGGCTATAATATACATATCACCAAGAAGGTCATGAGATAGTAATACATATCTAGTCGGATAATACGCCCCACTGCATGGCATGTCCGTGAGCTTCGAGTAGGGCGTCTTGAGACATTCGACTGCTCTCCGCGTGTGCTCCGATTTGCACCCGAAGCTGGATGACGCGCTGGGAGAATTGATTCTGCTTGGTCGGCACTAAGGATGGGGCCTCGTATATGAAGGGCTGCACGCCCATATCGGAGAGAACATTTATCTTCACCGGGGTTTCGTACTCCTCCTCTAGGCTGTGGATAACAGCTATAAATTAAATGTCAAATACAATCCAACAGCTTGATGTGGCGGCGAGAACTTACATAGTGTCATCAAGTTGTCGAATAATACTCTCATGTCGAGGGAAGGAATTGCAGCAGGGAGATAGTCCTGCAGCCTAACGACGCCAGGGATGGTTTTCCACTGGCACTTATCCACAGGAGATGGGTGAATAGCTATCTCAGTCCGCATCCTAACCTCAAGCATAATATAGCGCATTATCCAGGTGCAGGTGGGGTGGGTTGCTTTGTATTTTCCGGGCGAACCTGAGAGGCCTGGGGCATTGCGGCGGACATCGGAGCTCAGGTACCACCACGGTGCGATGCGAGGGATGACTGCCCTGCGGTAGACGCTTAATAAAAGCTGCGATTGTTCGGTCAAAATTCAATTAGGAGAGCGGAATACTGCTGGGTGCGCACCCGTAATGTGTCTAGGACGATAAATTGCTCATCCTCCGTCAGCGAGTCGGCCATTCGCAAGATGCCTAAGAATTGGCCGCAATGCTCGGCAAACAGTACATCCAGTTGAGCAAGAGAGTCGGGGAAGATGTAAGAGTCGCCCAGTAGGCACTCGGTGATATTGCAGCAGTCTCCAATGACGGACAAGTTGGCCATGTTATGGAAACGCAGATGAAGTGAATGATATTCACCTGTACTGCAATCATAACAGTTTATATACGTCTATCGCACCCTACAAAGCGCTTGACGAGCTCTATAACCACAAGTGGGTGCGCAGTGAACATAGCAAAACCACTCCCCACACAAAGCGATTGACTGAATGATGAACGTGCTGTGTTTTGGCCAAAGAGCTGCAGATTATAAGACAAGCCTTTCGAATCGGCCCTCAGCGCATAGTGACGTCGAAGAGCAAAGTGATATGATAGGGTTGATCTGGGCACAAAGCGCCGTCTCAAGGCATCATTTCGAACAAATGTAGACAAAAAGAGCCATGAACTTGGGTAATCAGAGTCTCAAAAAGAGCACAAGGTATAGTGGCATGATAAGTGTGTCAATGTCCCAGAGTCCCAGAGTTACATATATTTGCGACAGACCTAATAGGATAACGAGGAAAGCTTGTGGGTGATCGCTGAATCGTTGGCATAGCTAGCTATTGTCGATATTCTCCTCAATGGTGTGAGAAATATTTAAAAAGAGCTTTTCTATGATCTATTTGCAGGTTTTATCGAGAGGTAGGAAGAAAGAGATCATATCTATTATCCTGGCCATGGGCCATTCGGGCGCGTGCGGAAATACTCCCACGGTCCGCGGTCCAGCCTCGCGCGTCTTTGCATTCTGAACGACGAGGAGCAGACTACTCGCCTCAGTGTGCTTCACTCTCTACTTTGGCGACCATACTATGGAGTCTGTCTCGCGTCTTCGTACGATACTTCTTACCTCCCTTGGTGCTCGTGGCGCGCAACATGGTGAACAGGAACTTTTCGACGAGTTAATGGTCCATCAACAATGCCTGCAGAAGTTATTCGATGTTGGTCCAAGGAGTGCTCAGGAGCAACGCGAGATCGAATCAGGTGAGTGATGGCCACCATCCTCTATCATCCTTGATTGAGATATCTTGACTTTTAGGCAAGACGGTGGTCAATGGTAGATCCATTGCTGTCAATGCAGACTTTGCGCGCCAAGTCATCTTCCTGTCGCAGCAGCTTGACTGTTCCGAGCAATATATTGCTGGACTACTTCACGACATTATGTTATACAACCCCAACATAACCACGGTGGATTGCATCGAGGCAGTCATCGTCGAATTCCACCAAAGACGCCGGCATCTAGTCGACTGTCTACGTTATATCTTTGAGGCAGCTCAATTAGCAGAGAGTGCAAATGTTCCTCGGATATATCTGCGGCTCGACGCGTTCACACGACAACATCTGATCCCTTCTTCGAAAACGCCCCCAGGGGGAGACGCTACTCTAGCTTTCACCATCTTCCGAGAGTTAGAGAATCTAGGCAGTGTCATTGCCAAAGTCCAGGCTGCTAAACAAAACGCCGTAAGCAATACGGCAGCTCCTGCCGCTCAAGGTGAGTCTATCCCATTTCCTTACACACTACTTTCCTCACGAGCACATCCCAGGCGGTACCGCGACGCTCGGTTATGATATTTTGAACGCGCGGCTCGACTCCCTCAAATACGAGCGTCGACATCTAGCCGACGTGCTCTTCTCTGTATCGAGATTAGGCTGTCTCTCTGCCAGTGAAGTCCAAAAGATGGTAGACTGGCTGGCCTCAAACTCGTACCATGCAATGACCTATCAAGTCCTCGTTGCTGTCCTCTCCGCATTCGACCCTGTGGACCCAGAGTCTTCAGGCGGAAAGGCGAGGAAAGCCTTGGCTTTGAACACTACCCTCATGGGCTTCATGAAGGCCAAACTAGACGCAGCGACTGGGTGGAAAGACCAAGGACTGAAAGCAGCTATTTTGCTGAAATGGACTCTGTTCCTCACAGAGGCTCGTCATCGTGACCATTCGCTCGAGAGCCGTGACGGGTTCAAAACAGAAGATTTGGAAACCCGCATATGGAACGCAGTGCAAGGCGATGCGTTCGTCTTCCTCACGCAGGCCGTTGTTCACTTGCAAAGACAACATGGCAGCTCTCAGAATTCATCCTACGCCCGTGATATCGCTCTGACCTCTGAGCAAGAGCAGCAACGGGAATTGCCCCCATATGACTTCAAGCCAATCATCTTTCAAGCTTTCGAGACTTTGGTGCGGTCCCTCATCACCCACGCCTCTTCCGAGCTGCGTAAAATCAAGCAGCGGCAAGAGGATCTTGTTATGTCCACAGCACGCACTGACCGATCTCGCTTCCGGGTCGCCTCCATGCCATCTCCAGCAGACCAAGTCACTCCCCGCAACGATGTAGCTATGCTCTACTCTTTCATTGGTCTCCTGTATTGCGCACTTCCACCTGAGCGCGCCCTCCAGTTCTGGGGATCAGGTCCTTCTAATTCTCAGGCTATGACCTATCTGGAACAGTTCGAAGCAGTCAGCGGAAAATTACCAACCTTTCTCCAATGGGCAGTATGGTCCACTCAGCTCCGTGACCAAGACATGGCAATGGCATTGTACGACATGCTCGCCGGTCTGTCAAAAGGTCAGCATTGTAGCGAACTGGCCTACAATTTCATGGCAAGGGGTGGGGGAGAGGTCATTGCAGGTAGTTCTTTGCCTTCCGGGTCTTCTCACTACAATAGTGGACCCACGGTGTCTTGGACGGCCATGTTTGGGCAATTGGAGGCCTGGGCTGCTCCAGCCACCACCCAGCCTCAGCCTCCTCCTGCAGCCAGTTTTGGTTTCTCGTCTTCGCAGCCTTGGCAGCATCAACCGCAGCCCTCTCAGTTGCAGCAGATTGTCCTTGGCCGCAAAGACGTTCTACTCGCGCAAGCATTCCTCAGAGTGCTCTCGAACGTTGTCATGCATTCTGTCGCAGTGCGGATAGCGATATCCGGGAATGCCAACTTCCGAGCCATCCCGACATTAGTATCGCTGATACCTCTTGGTATACCCATGGAACTTAAAGGGGCGCTTTTCGATGCGCTTGCGGCATTTTGTGAGCCCGGCGCTGGCGTGCCTGGCATCGAGATCTGCAAGGCAGTCTGGACGCTCATGGAGCGATTGGAGGTCATCAACGTCCGTGGTGGTTCGAACTTGCTATCCGCTGTCAAAGGTGTCGAGGTAGAGCTGGAAGAGGTGGAGGCAGTTCACAAGCTCTATCCAGCGACTATCCCCTTCCTGAAGTTGCTTAGCACGCTAATTCATACGCCCAAACGTGTCCACATGAAGGCACAGGCAAACGATGTAGAGCCCATCAATACCACTCCGGAAACCCTTGGCCAGCCATACCGACTCCCCGGTATTGGCCCTTTCATCGCCTTCGTCATCGACAATGTATTTGCCAAAATACCGGATCGCGAGTATCTACGCCCGTCAGATCGCTGGCAGACAAATGACCTCTGTCTAAGCTTTATCGAGCGGTGCTTGGCCAGCTACGACATGGAGTCCTTGCTCGCGTCTGAAGATGATAGTCAACTCCGGAGCGAAGTAATTGGCCCTCTTCTTGTTCACCCAGGTTACGATATAATGAAGCGCCTCCTAACCAATTCGCCTTTGCAAGCGAGTATACTCTCGTACCTGGTTGATGGGGTGGAGGGCTTCGAGAAGGAGTTTGCGGAGGAAGAACCGTTCTTCCGAAATACTATCATTCGCGTCATGAGGATTGTCCATCGTGTGCTCGAGATTCAGGACATTTTCATTGATGTTCTCGTCCCCCTCCTGTCGGAGTTTGACAGTGCCTCCATTATTGGCACAGCTCACTCCAGATCGTATTTCACCAAGTTTGATCAAGCCTTGTCTTTTGGGCCCCAATACGTGCCTGCAATCGCTGCGTATGTTGCCTTCCCGGCCCATCAAGAACTTGTTCTTCTGTCTGTCAAAATCCTCTCACTTTTATCCAACTCTCCAACATTCTCGAATCTGGCGACACTCATCGAGCGAAGTGGCGAGTCGGAGCGTATTTTGAACGGATTCAGACTTATCCTAGAGTCAGAGAATTTAGACAACATCGATGCCTCTGAGACAGTTGCAGAGCAGACCACGGGCGCTGGAGCACCAGACAGAGAGGGCAACCCAGAGGCATTAGAGCAGGCCATTCGGCTCGCAGCCCTTGATCTTTTCCTCCAGAATACGGAACATCGTCGGGCATATCCCAATATCGCCCATTTCCTCCTTTTTGGACCGCCCAATGCAGAGCAGCCAATCCAAGACCCTCATGCGCTAGGTGCTCACAGAACTTGCATACACGTCTTGCTTGATTTGTTAAACGCAGGTGTGCCGAGGACTAAAGGCAAACAGCGAGATCGTGAAATCGCTCCAGAAAGCGATCCCTTGTTCGTTGCCTTGCCTGGATTAGCTGAGAGGTGCTACCATGTCATCTACCAACTCTGCGTTCATCCCCGCACTTCCGATTTTACCATGCGTTATCTGCGCACTCGTGAAGACTTCTTTACTCGCCACCTTGCCGCTGTACCATCTGAAGTGCCATCTACCCTTGAAGAGCCTCCTATTGAGGTCCTATACAATGATGGCTCACGTGTCACAAGTACAGTGCCGGCTCTTACTTCGTTCTTGAGGCTGAGGTCCTGGATATTGGACCTAGTTGCTCTAGATCTACATGTTCTGACGAGCAAGGGCCATCACAAGGGCATTACGAGAATCTTGGAGATTCTGTTTGGGAACGAGGCCGCCCACCGTGATGCATCCGAAGGTTGGCAAGATAACCTTCTACACCAGTTCCAAGAGGTTGGGCAGTCGCACTTGCGCATCATCGAGTTTGTGCAGTCTTTGGCGTTCGACTGGTCAGACAGCCTGGCGGTGCAGCCTGTTGAACTGGAGTTCTTAGGCCAACTGAACTTGCAATCCTGCATTCGCCTTGATTCGACCGGTTGCGAGGTAGTTGATCGATCTGCTTTGCTTTCGCTTTTGGCAACCGCCAAACGTGCTCTCCACATCCAAGGCCGAATCGTTACACCGGTCCAAGCAGAGCAGCTGCGCGTGGAGACCGCGTATATTCTGGAAAGCTGTGTCGTCGAGAACCACCGGCGTGAGGTGGCACATGCAGTCGCAACCAGCTATGAGTCATGGAGGAGGGTCCTAGAAACGACGCTTATGAAATGTTTCAGCCGTCTCCCTCATGATCGCCGAGAGAATATGCTCTTCGATCTTCTGCACGTCCTGCCTGCCATTATCCGTTCCACAGATATACAGGAGCGCACAGCGGTGCTGCTTTCGGAAGCCATATTATCGTCCATCACAAAACTAAGAGAAGACAGAAGTCAACAGATCATCATTCAATCTGCAGGTGGGGACGCAGGAGCTGGATCGCTGCCCGTTGAACGACTCAAGTCCCTCCTCCGGAGCCTCCTAGAGTGTGTCGTCGACAACAATCGCTTGGAGCTTGTACGCGGTAACCTCTATGCTGCATTGATCAACTACTTGCATCTGGTTGCTTCCACAAGATCCGAGGAGGATATCACCAGTAGCACGGCAAGTCTGGCGATGTCGTTATCCGCTTCCACCAGTCAAGAAGATTTCCTATTTTCTGACAAAGCATCTTTCAATGGATTCTCTAGTCAGTCTAATGGCGCACGAGGCTCGTCGTCCGCTCTCGAAAGCGGCAGTTTGGCGGTCATGAAGAATGTCATAGAGAGACTGGTGGCCACAATCGCACGCGACGCAATCGATGGTACTGAGGTGTGGAAGACTGTTGCGTTCATGTCCCTTGATTCCTTGGTGCAACTATCCCGCTCCGAAAAGCCTCATACCGTGCTCTCAGCATTGGTGCGGCATGGCATTCTATCGAATTTCATCCGAAGCCTGAAGGATTCGGACTTGCGATTGCAATCTGTACTCAAGCCGGATCCAGGTGAGCAACACTCCATCTCATTCTGACCACCCTAATCGACTCTGCAGACGATCTCAATGCACTTTATGTATACGAGTCAAAGATGTCGCTATTCATCCGGATGGCGCAGACACGGCCAGGAGCAGAGAAGCTGTTGGAATCACAGCTGCTCCCTACACTAACGGGATGCGATTACATTGATGCTAGACCAGAGGCAGATCAGTCGTTCATGGGTGAGTGCAAGCCATTATCAGACTGCATTTTGCAGTGCTAATACACTTCCCAGACCAAGACACATTCCTGCCCTCAGCCATTCAACGATATCACCAGCTCTTCATGCCTGTGTTACAGCTAGTTCATGGCATGATCGCGACCTTAGGGCCCAAGCACACAACGGCAGTGCATCAGGTACGCACCGTTCACCCAGCCAATAAAAAGTATATTCACACTCTCCTAGGCTCTTGATTTCTTAAACAGCCATCGAGATACTATAACCATTCTGCTCAAGACTGACAACGATTATGCCCCGCTCTCGCTGCTCGAAGAAATACACCTCCTCGTGTCTCTGTGCGGGAGCGTACTGCCTCTCGTTCCTAAATCAGAAATCGTGAGCGCAATGATCTCAGATATGCTCTGACCTGACCTGATGTGAGCAGGCAGCCGTCAATTCTGGCTTCGGCAGTATCCATAGCGCAATCTTGACCTTGGCGGCGAAATGTTTGAGCAGCGGCCAAGGGATCTACAATGTGAGACCGCAAACAGACGCAGAACTGCTGAGTGCCAGTAGCATCGCCCCCGGTAAGCACACCACGAGCACCCGCCCTTGGACCGGACCTAACCAAATCATTAGGCCACGGGACCGAGACCAAATTCGATCGGACCGTGCATCACAAAGAGCGGCTCATCCGCAAGGCCATGATCACGTATCTCGGCGCAGCGAGTGAATTCACCGGTACGTTCCACACGAAAAAAAAAATCGCCGTTTCTCTAACAGAGAATCATAGAACCTGAAATTACGTTAGTGCTATCCCCAATAACATCTACACTGCGCCAGGAAGACCGACCGTCTCGGTTCACAGGTAAGATTAAATGCCTACTGACTCTGCACTCCCCTCACACATCGTCTACAGCAATCATCCCCACAGTCGGTGATGCAGTAGAGGCGCTCAGCGAACTATGCGGTGATCTATCTGAGACGTTGAAGCAAATAGTGGACCTATCGGCTGAGCTAGCAGCCAGAGATCATGTCAGGGTCGATAATATACAAGAGGTACTCGCTTACTCTGGTCTACTCAATGTCGCCCACTGATATATCGTGCTCCAATAGATAATCCACGTCCCAGACGCGAGCTTCCTGCACGAACTTGACATGGCTCAAAAGCGCTCCCTAGTGTGCCGCGAGCTTGAACGTATCAAACGCGAAACGCAGAGCACAGCCAAGACGTTATTAAGTACGCACAACGGATCCACCCAGGTCTGCGCCGCGCTGATCATTTCTCACACAGGCACGACAGAAATGCTGCTACTCCTGCTGTGGCGGCACGTGACGTACTACGCGGAAGGCCGCCATATCAACAACGCAGAGCTGAAAGCATCTGCATCGCATGCGATGCGATTCATATCCTCGCCTGACGCCGACACCTTCCGCGCGGAAATCGGGGGTAGGCTGGCGCCTGTTCTCCAGCGCCTAGCAGCCCTTGAACTGGTCCGTGTTTATCACTTATTCAGCCACGGCTTAGTTTGCTGACCTTCTGAAAACAGAACGAAGACACCATCGGCCACGAGTGGCGCTCGAACCAGGGGTACATCGAGATCATGAGCCGACGGATGCGCGACACGACTGGTCTGCATGACGCTGAGCCATAAGTAGTATTCTACACACCAAATGCGCCCTCCCCCTGTTTATATGATCGTGGTCGTATTAATCCGCTGTCTTGTGTCATTGCAATAGTATCTGTAGCCTGTAAGCAAATATTATCGGAATAAATAATTGGTATTCGATCAATGTGTGTCTCAGGATGCCAGACAAGTAACTACGAGGCTGCCGATACATATGCGTCAGCGGGCGAGAACACGGTTCGTGCTGTGAATGCTAACCTAGTAACAGAACGCGCAAGACGATTAGAAGGGCAGGAGGCTGCCCGCGCCACGTAGGGCGACTTGGCCACCGAATCTGAGAGTTTGCAGTCCTGTGGATGAACAGTGAGCGGGGACATAAAGCTGAGAGGATTTACAAGTACCTCCCGGGAAATAGGCCGCTAAATATGAGAGCAGCGCAACAACCTGATTCCGAGTCAACTTGATGTACAAGAGACCGCCAAACCCAACTCACCTGGATTAGAGCAAATATTAATGAGCCGATGTATGAGCTTCGCTGAAGTAGGTGCGTGATGTCAGAGCAGCGAATAAGATAGAATAAGAGTTCAACCTACGCCCAGCGAGAAGTACAATGTGAGGCCGAGGCTCGTGAAGTAGATGAAGGTGAATGGCAGGCGCTCTTTCGAGATGAGGTGTTTTATATGGTTCACAGGTCCTATCAGGACAGAAAATCTAGATGACAGTTCAGTTCATCATTGTCTTACGATCAATTACATTGGTCATCACCCAAACATGACGAGCAAGCTGCCCAGACTGCAATGGAGAGTCAGTAGATGCTTGGGTGTGATTTGATCGAGCCTGACGTACCTAAATGCGAGGGCAAACTTTGCTGGTCGTATAGCCAGCAGAGGCAGGGTCCAGAATGCCACGAAGAAGCAGACAGCTGCTCCGATCAAGCATGCACCGAATCCTAGTAGTCTATAGATGGCAACAGGTGGTCGGTCAATGAAGAAATGGCACAAGGCGCTATACGACGTGCCTCTCCCATCTTGACAGCGCAAAGTATGCCTCCTCCTCGTTGGATCGTTCATTGGACCGCAGAGGTACGTAATCGCCGATGGAGTTGTAGAAACGCGAGAATGGATTAGCAGGTGGTGGTGGTGGTTGGCTGTCATTCGTGTTGCCTTGAGCCCAACGAAACTGAGAAAGGTTTGTGCGGAAATTTGACTCTGAGGATGGCTGGGGCATTTTGAAAGCTTCAGAGAGTATGGATAGTGCTCTGAGAGAGGGCCAAGACGTGGAAGTCAAAGTCAGCAACTCAGAATTGCGCAGGTCTGGCACTGACGCTGCCGGCACCTGCGGAAATGTTGTGGCCAAAAGGCACCGCGCAGCGTGCCTCGGCGGCTTCTCTTCTTTCCTCCAGGTTCAAGTGGCTGCCAAATCTGCTCAGACCTCTAGAAAAACATGACCTTTGCATGACCTTGTCCTTCATTCTGAGTTATGTTCCTTCCGATAGAACGTCACCTGGATCAACGGAACTCCGAGCCAGCTCTCTAGACTCTTCGACCTGAAACTGGGCGGATCTGAATGCCGGACTGGGCCTCAATGAGGATCATCAACTCGGCTACGCGTCAGAGCGTCGGTCCGTCGCCCCATGATGATTAATATTTTATCAGATAAAAGCACCAGTGTTTTTCTCTCATGACTCGAAGCCCTCGCCCCTTCTCACCATCCCCCCATGCCTTTCTCCGCAAAAGATGCAGTGCTGACCGCTGCCGTCTGCGGCGTCACCACCCTCAACGTGCGATCACATCTAACTGTTGTCTATACCCTGCTCATGGTTACCTCTAGTCTTTCTTCTCTGGCGCGTTAACCGTGGCGTTACCTACCATTGGTAAAGATTTGAAATTCAAGCAAGTTCGTCATACTTTCCGCTGAGTTACCCCTTGGCTGACCACGAATCGCGGCAGGCTGATTTGCAATGGCCCGTAAACGTATATTCGTTGTCGCTTGGGTGCCTGCTGCTCGTGTCTGGCCGTTTGGCTGACATCTTGGGCGGTCGTACAATGTTCTTGATCGGCTCAGCCTGGTTCGCTACACTGTCAGCCAAAATCCCCTTCCCTTACTCTTATATACTTATATACTGCTTACCATCCATAGGAGCATCGCTACCGCATTCGCACCGAATGACATTGCATTTATCGTCTTCACAGCCCTCCTGGGCATAGGCTCTGCATGCAACACACCCGCAGCGCTCGGCATATTCTCCTCCTACTTCCCCCCAGGCGCGAAGCGCAATGCCGCCTACGGCGCACTGGGCGCTGGCCAGCCGGTTGGCTTCATCATGGGACTCGTACTGGGTGGCATCTTGACGGAGAGTGCAGCCACTTGGCGCGCTATCTTCTACATCCAGGCTGGGCTTGGCTTTCTTTTCGTTGCTCTGGGATGGTTAGTTTTGCGCAAAGACCAGACAAACCCATACTACACGAAAGGTCTCGATTGGGGAGGAGCAGCACTCAGCATTGCTGGGTTTGGTCTCTTGACTTACAGTCTGGCGTAAGTTGACATCCAAACAATTAGCGGCTTGCGATATCTAAATATTTATGGCAGCGACTCCACGACCGCAAAGAAGGGCTGGTCCACACCTCAGATTCCAAGTCTACTCTCGGTTTCTCTCGTGCTCTTGGGCCTTTTCGTTTACTACGAGCGCTGGCGGGAATCCAAGAACAAATCCGTTTTGATGCCAATGAGCATGTGGCGCTACCCAAACGCGCGGATGGGCAGCGTCATCTCCTTGGTTTTCTTCGGCTGGTGGGCATTCAATACGATGGGCTACCTGGCCACATTATAGTGAGTCGCACCTCTGTGCAGCCGCGCGCAGAGCCTGACCTTTGCACAGCTACCAGCAAGTCAACCTCCTCAACCCCCTCCAGACCTCCCTGCGCTTCATCCCCATGGCCATCGCCGGTATATGCGTGAACATCGCAGCCGGTTTTCTAATGACTCGGCTTCGTGGCCAAACACTCATCGTGGCCGGCCTCTGCGGGGCTGCTGTCAGTGCCATTCACCCGGTTCGAGAAATGCCATGCTGATTTTTTACGTTTCAGGCTGGACCTCTAATCTTTGCGCTCATTGACGTGAATTCGTCTTACTGGGCGATGATGTTCCCCGTTATGATCCTCCTCGTTGGCGCTGATACCGTATATCCCGTCGGTAACCTGCACTTCTCCGCGACATTCGACAAGGACTCGCAATCACTTGCGGGTGGAATATTCAACGTCGCCGCTCGAGTAAGCATTCACATTGCTAAAACTCGTTCTAGTCTAATTTTCTTTCTACAGCTGGGAACATCCATCGGACTGGCCGTCTCATCCAGCATCGCCACCGCCGTATCCGCGAAGTTCAACGCTGCCCACCCGACTCTCGCAGCCGACTCGCCCGAAGTCCTCATGGCCGGCTTCCGCGCGGCGGGATGGACATGCTTTGCCGCTGCCTCGCTTGCCGTGCTCATCAGCGTTATAGGACTTTGGGGCACAGGCATTGTGGGGGCGCCGCCGAAGGGTGGTGGTGCCGGCTTGATGACGGGCGCGTCGTCTGCTATTGAGCTGAGCGATGTGAAGCGAGAGGAGGTGGTGGTGGCGTCTGGTTCTGTGTGATGCGGATTGTAGGCTGTAAAACCCAGGTGGTGAGGGCAATATTTACAAAATAAACGAAACATTAGGGAACACGTATTAAACTCATATAAGAGATGCAATCTAACAGACTCGTAAACAGTGCGCATACGATCATAGCTAGATATAGTTGGAGCACACAAGCAATGGTTTGTGCTGAGACATAAAGTGGGATGGACCAACAAGCGCCGACATGCACCTATCATGTTGACCAATAAGCAACCTGCTCATCGTAGCACATAGTCAGGCAATCACAATATTAAGCAAGCTCACCGTTCAGCACGATGGCGACGACCACCGAGCTCATCAGCAGCTCCAATGATCTTCTCGCTTCCCATGCCGCCCTTCTTGCTCGCGTCCGCGAGTCGCAGCGCACCAATCGCGCTGCCCTTCGCACTGTCCCGTCACCTCCGCAGGAGCTCCTTGATCTATCTCCTTTCCCCTCGCCTCAGCACTCGCCGGAGCCCTCGCCACCATCATCTCCGCAGCTTCTTGGCCAGCAGATCCATTCCATACCTTCCAGAGGTGAGATTCCAGTCGCGAAGCGCACACGAGCAGTTCGGTACCCAAACTATGTCCCGGAGGAGGAGACAATCCGCAACGACTATTCGCAGCGGTATGTTGACGGCGGAGAGTGGCCGCAGAATTGGGTTCTTGGTGCTGAGCCCGAGCATCGATTCGAAGAGTGAGTCTCCGTTCCGTGCCCTTAGCAAAGTACTAATATTTGATAGATACCCCAAACAACAGCGTCTCCTCACACTCAAAAAAGCTTCTGTGCAATCACATTCCCTTCCTCCCCTATATCTCCCCCTCTCATCGCTGTCCTCCTTACATCCGGCTAAATTTGACGTAATTCTCATCGATCCCCCGTTCTCCTCCTCTTTCACCTGGGACACCCTGCAGGACCTTCCTATCCCAGCACTTTCGGCGGACCCGAGCTTTGTTTTTCTCTGGGTGGGCTCAGGTGCGGGGGAGGGACTAGAGCGTGGACGCGAGGTGCTCGGCAAATGGGGCTTCCGCCGCTGTGAGGATGTCGTCTGGTGCAAGACTAATGTCACCTCCAACGCCGGCCCCGGCGGCGACCCGCCCACGACTTCCCTCCTCACGCGCACGAAGCAGCACTGCCTCATCGGCATCCGCGGCACGGTGCGCCGGAGCACGGACAGCTGGTTCGTGCACTGCAATGTCGACACGGACGTGATCATCTGGGAGGGCGACGCGCAGGACCCGATGCGCAAGCCGCCGGAGATGTACACGCTCATCGAGAACTTTTGCCTCGGCACGCGGCGGCTCGAGCTCTTTGGTCGCGCGCGCTCAAGTCTGCGCCGCGGCTGGGTGACGGTGCTGGTGGAGGGTGACGAGACGCGTGTGCGCGCGGAGATGGCACCCGATATCGAGGTGGGCCAGCAGGTGCCGGGGCTTTGGGAGCGCGAAGGCTGGGAGGCTGGGATTCGCGAGCTCGCGGGGGCCGAGGGGCGCCCGGTGGTGCCTAGTACGGCGGAGATCGACAACCTCAGGCCCAAATCGCCGGTTCGTGGAGGGTCCTCCAATCACCACCAGCAGGGGCAGAACCATGTCCAGGGCCAAGGACAGATGTTCAATCAGGGGATGGGGGTGGGGGTGGGGATGAACCCGATGAATGCGATGGCCATGGGGATGAACAACATGGGAGGGATGGGGAACATGGGAATGATGGGCATGGGTCGTGGGATGGCGGCCCCGATGAACAACATGAATATGAGCAACATGGGAGTCATGGGCCCCATGGGCAACATGAGCATGGGAAATATGGGGATGGGAAATATGGGGATGGGGATGGGAATGGGAATGGGTCGCGGTGGGCAGATGAACATGAACCCGATGATGATGCAGAACCAGATGATGGGGATGATCGGTGGAGGCAATCCAGGAATGATGGGAGGTGCAGGTGGTGCAGGAATGGAGGGTATGTGGCCGGGAATGCAGCCCGGAATGCAACCAGGGATGAGCGGGATGATGAGTCAGGGAGGTATGGGTGTGAACGGGATGGGCATGATGGGCATGGGCAACATGCAGGCCCAGCAAGGGTTTGGTATGCAGGGGTCAATGCCACAAGAAAGCGCGTGGAATGGCGGAGAGGCTGGGTTGGGGATGGGTACTCAGTGGCAGGGGCAGCAGGGAAGATTCGAGGGTTACTGATACGCGGAACGACTCATTAATATTGACAAGATTTCTTTATGGTGCATACTTTTGCTTCACTGAATACAAGCAAATTCCGCAATGCTCAAGGTCGTGTTGTTTCCCCATCTAACATGACCCACCTTTATGTGTGAGATGTCAAATACCTCAGAAGAATTGATGCAATAAAATTGATAGTTTCCAAGACCATGGTTTGTTTTTATTAGACCGTGACGCGACTTAGACGCGGTTCCGTCACGAAATCGATAACTTGGCAATTTAGACGCCCTGATCGACATTTTTTCCTCTTCGGATTTACATCTCATCTACAGAGTCTGCCCCTCGGTCTAGGATTTTTATAAAATGGGGAAGGCAGCCAAGTCAGTGCGCAAGTTTGCCGCAAGTGGCCAGCTGAAGAAAACAATCCAAAACCGCAAGAAACA
>JACXVL010000625.1:0-31760 GCA_014898675.1 Athelia sp. TMB
TATCCTCTTGTGTTCTCCAGGTAAGCCCCTTTGTATACTCTCGATTTACTTGATAATCAACTTGTGTTCTCCAGACACTTGCGCGTAACGTCTTCACTTCCTTCCGCCCTTGCAACAGAACGCAAGTGTCCCTTCAAGCGATAACAAGTTCGCTTAGTTGGATCCGACCATTTCAAGTCAACGAAGTTCAAGTCCTAACATACTCCAGGACTGTCGTCCATATCTAGAGCGTTGAGGGGACCCCTCGCGGTGGGTATATGATGTTGTTTCTGAGCGAGGCGGGGACAGTGAACGGCGAGGACTAAGTGAGCGATACCGGATTGGGGATCTGGAGATGGAGCGGCCTCGTGAGGTAGGGGACAAGTTCTGTTGTCGGTAGGTGTCCAGTTCCTCGATAAGGCTTCGAGTGACTCTCTCCAGGTCACGTATCTGCGTCTTTGCGTCATCCAAGTCCTGTTGACGGACGCAGCGCGATGTGCGCCTGTCTCCGTGTCCCCCCCCTTCTGAACGAAGGTCACGCCTATTGTCCCAGTTATCGGCGCCGTAAGGGGAAGTGTGTAGCGGCGTTTGAACGAAAGGGAATCCCGGCGGCGCCATGTTGTAGCCGCCGGTAGTGCCAGGAAAGGCCAGAGGGAATTGGGGAACGTTGTAGTAGCCGGGAGCCAGTCCCGGCGGCAAATGGAAAGGAATGTTGTACATTGAGGGGTCGATATAGCCCGGCCATGCAGCCGGTGGGTGCGCAGGTGCGACGTCAAGTGGGTCCTGCAGAAAATCATCAAGAGAAAAAGCATCTAGGTCAGGACGAGCCATTGGGGCAGCGAGATGTGGGTGGGGAATAGGAATAAAAAAATCAGGCAAGTAGAGTGCCTGAATATAAAAAAAATCAAATAATTAGTGGAGCGCTGAATAATATGTCCGAGGGAGATATGAGTCCTTAGCTATCTATTCTTCGATGAGCCGCATGGGGCGTTTCTTCGGCCTGCCTGACCGCCTACCCGCTATCTCAGTTGAACCGCCAGGGCCTTCGAGGGTTCCCCTGACGATAGGTTCGGCCCGAGAGCGTGTGGTGATAGCAGGAAACAAATCATCCACAGTGTCGGCGCCATGGAGTGCCAGGTACTGGTCCAACGCGGCCAGGTCCTGTATCGTCTCCAGCAATTCCCATGTGGGGTCGGCTGCCGTCCATTTGACGGCGAACTCTCGCTTATTACCTAGGAGTCGGTGACCGAATATCTCATCGACTAGCCACTCATCCTCGTCCGGCATCCCGAAGTCGTAGAAACGTTTAATCTCTCGCTTCGGGAACAACTCGTCGTCGTTCGCTACGAATGGCCTCAAGAGTGACGCGTGAAACCGCGGGTGTATGCGCCGAGCTTTCAGTTCGTCTGGGAGGTCCAGTTCATAGTCGGATGTGTGGTGTAGAGCAGCGGTGACCCGGAAAGGGCCTATGTATTTTGGAGCGAGCTTCCGAGCGCGATTCTTCGGCAGATTCAAGTTTTTAGTAGACAAGAATACCATGTCGCCAATTTCGTACGGTTTATCTTCGGAGCGCTTGCGATTAGCGTGATGTGTCGCGCTCACGCGCGACTCGATTATTGCGTCATGTGCGAGCTCCAGCGAGTGCCTAGCCTGTTCCGCAAAATCGGTCACCCCTTTGTACGCGATACGCTCTGTAGGGAATGGTGAGAATCGAGGAAGGTAGCCGTACGTCAGCTCGAATGGGGCGAAACCCGTAGAGCTGTTAATGCTGGAGTTGATCGCAAATTCGGTCATGGGGGTCCTTCGCATCCAGTCAGATTGATCCGCACGTACTACCGAGCGCAGTATTTGCCCGACTGAGCGGATGGCCCTCTCGGATTGCCCATCAGTCTGAGGGTGCCAGGAGGTTGACATGAGGAGTTTTGTGCCTGCCACGCGGTGGAGCTCCTGCCAGAATCGGGCCGTGAACTTCGCGTCTCGGTCAGACACAATTGTGTCTGGCATCCCATGCAGACGTACCACCTCTCGTAGATAGATCCAGGCCAATTCTGTAGTCGTAGTTTTGATGGACAAAGGGATGAGGTGTACGAGACTCGTGAGTCTACATATGACTACCCATAAGTAATCAAAGCCTCCATCCAATGGGAATGGGCCGACAAAGTCCATCCCGATGGAGGACCACGGTCAGGTGGGGATAGGTAGATTATGGAGTAGACCAGCAGCAGGTCTGTTGCTGGTCTTGCTCATCTGGCACGCCGCGCAGGACTGACAGTATTTGTCAATGTCCGTACCCATGCGCGGCCACCAGAACCAGTGGCGCGCATAATCTGAAGTCTTTTGCGCGCCTAGATGTCCCAGAGTTTCGTGCGCGTGAGTGATGACGATTTCTGGAAGGCTGCGGAGGTCACCTCGCGTTGCGCGAGGGATACATACTACGTCACGTAATAGCCTATTGGTGGTGTAGATGAGACCATCCTCGACGCGGAATAGTTGGTGATGAGATGGGTTCTCCAGTATTTTTGCGAACATAGTGTCACGCACGTACCCATTTTTGATATCGCGCACGAACTCGTCGTCCCGTAGTACCCTCGCTCCGAGTGAAGGGCTTGATTTGAGCGCATCCTCTATAGTTAATTCCCCAGGGCCCAGGCCTGGGGATACAGGCAGCTCCGCCTGTCTGTTGTGTTCTCTGGCCGCGTGTAGGCGGTTGGCCTCGGCCATTCTGTCTTCCTCACGATCCTGAGCGCGACGCGAGAGGAGGATGGGGTTACGGTTCGCGAGCTCTGCTACCCTGAGCGCAGGTAAGTCCTCGCTGTCAGGGTCAAGTCGAGCGTCTGCCGTAACGTAGTGTTGGGAGTCATGTATTTCGTCAAACATGTCATTCTCGTAATAACGAGACAGGCAATCGGCGACCTTATTTTGTTCCCCGGGCACGTGCATAATCTGGAAGTCGAACCGAGAGAGAAACTCCTCCCAACGGAGTAGTCGTCCTGATCTCCCGTCGCGGCTCACGGTCATAATGGTCTTGAGGGCCTCGTGATCAGTGGCTATCCAGAATTTCCGCCCGATTAGTTTGTCTTCCCACTTTAATAGAGACTCAATAATTGCCAGCGCTTCGTGCTCGTAAGTTTTGTAGGATCGCTGGGCCGCCGAGAACTTTTTGGACATGAATCCGGCAGGACGACAAGTCTGCCAGTCCTGCCCTTACCCGTATAGTGCGCCAATGCCATGAGATGACGTGTCGCACACAACCCAGATAGGTTCTGGGTTCCTGGCGTCTATTGGTCGAAGTATGGGGCACTTGCGCACGAGATGCTTGATGTTGTCGAGACACATCTGGTGGATAGGCCGCCAGAAAAATGGTTGTCCATTGCGACATATTGACTCAATTGGGCAAGTGTACATGTACCTTTTATTCATAATCCCAGTAACTAACCACTCCAGAATTTCTATTAATGCCCCCAACTTTACAGTAAGCTACTGGCCAGTAAATTACTGCCCATTATTCAAAACGCTCCCGGGACATATGCCCGGGCCTGCTGGCAGCTTGCCGGCTTATATTGGGCAGGTTCTGGCCGGGTGATTTGCACCACCGGGGCTCGGCACAATTATCTCCACTTATGCTTCCCAATCCGGCAATGCTATTAGCATGCATTGCATTTGCTCCTCCCCTCCCTCCTTCAAAAGCTATCCCAGTATTCTAATAAGTGTAGTATATTAACTGCATCCATATATATACATAGGATTATGTTTAAATAACTCAGCAAATTTTTTTTTGGAAAATAGTGAATATTTTTGGGGCTAAGCACAAAGGTATAGGTTCATATTTTGTTGCTCAGAAGAGCTGGATATAGGGTACAGAGTAGATACAAATATTAAGCAAGCTAATTGAATAGTTATAGCAGATTGCGTACAGATAGAAAAATAGGGGAAGATGCTGTCTAAGCACTATAAAAAGCGAAAAGGGATTTGCAAAGCAGTCCCCCTGATGAAATAGATACGCGCAAAGCGCGCGATAGGCTGATTAGCGCACGGAGCGCACATGATGCCCAGAGCGCACACCCGCATGCGGCCTTGTGTGTTCGCGTGCGCAGGGGCCGCTTTACAGTGGCGATGGGCAAGGAGAATGGAGGGGGCGCATACACAGCGGGAGACGGGAATGAAGTGGCTACGACGAAAATATCGAGAAGGGCGGGCTGACATGCGGAGTGGATGTGACACGCGCGCTCGACATCGAGAGAGTGGGAGTGATCAGCGAGAGCAGCTAGGGTCAACGGGAAGGGCCCGCGAACGCGTACCAAGAGCATGTGGGGACAGTTGGGCAGTGGATTGGCTGGGTGACATCTGAGAGGGCTGAGCAGGGTTGGTAGGGACTGCAGCACATAATGTGCAGTCCCTAGCGGCTATAAATGTCATAAAAGTAAGTAAAAATAAAGAGAACATATGTACATACCTTTAATTTAGCTATTCCGCCATTTTCCCCGCTCTCCCGCGTTGCTGTGGCCGCCGACGCCGAGGCAGAGCGCAAGAGACGACGGGCGCTAAACGACAAGACCGCCCGATCCGGTCGCTCCGGTGGCGCGGCGCGTTCAACACTGTTTGCTCTATCGCAAGCCCACCATTGAATATTAATTATTTATACTATGTACACATATTCTATAGGCATAGCAATATACTATAAGGGTTATAAAATCAAAATCGGAGCTGTGGGGAACGAGATCGAAGTGATACACGGGCGATATGCCTCATTTGGACGTTATCTCAACAGAACACTATTCTCTCTATCGCATTCGCTCTACGCCGATTTTTATGAATCGGAGACTTAAATATGCAATCTATATACTATTTCAGTGACTTAGTGTTGAGCAATCCAAGGCCACTGTGATGTGGCCACTTGCGCAAGCAAATATTGAGTTTGTGCGCAAGTCATTCCGGAAACTCTTTGCAACATCATGCTCTTTACCAGTATTTTCAACTTCCTATCTTCCACATCATATCTTACTATGTCCAATCTTTTTGAGCATGTTCATATACTTCATTAAAACATATTTACATGGTCTGGTCTAATTTTTATCTGTCAGTAGAAATGTAGAGCACTGATCTTAGGTAATTTGTGATGTGATAGCTGTATCAGCTTCCAGAGACTCTCAAGCAGAACCTGGGCTGGCTATGTGGCTGTTTTATGGGTCTTTGATATGCTGACTATGATTTGAGAGCAAAATAGCCTTGCTAGATGCTTCTGGGCATTTGTATATATGCTATAAAGTGTATGACATTATTTCAGCAAAGTTCTGTGTTTGGGCTCATCATTGGTCTTGTAGCTTGTTATAAAAGCACTAAAATTGTTGATTTGTACATATGAGATAGCAATATGGCCTCCCAGGGCATATATAAGCTATTGGTATCTGTGTAGGTATTGATTAAGGGGGGAAATCACTCAAAATCAGCTATATATCGATATTATGGATGCTATAGGCTATATATTGAATAGAAAGCTAGCTTATATACTAATTCTATATAGCATATAACCTATATCAGAGCCTTGAGTGGTTGGGATGCATTGAAGAGATGCAGGGGAGCGCACAATGGTCGGGGAGGGTATCAGCCACAGCTGATGCCCAAATGCGGCATAGCCCGATCGTGCCCGAGCGACAAGCGCGTCGTTGTCGCCGTCGTCGTTTCTCGTCTCTCCCATCTCGCCCTCTCCTCCATGGCCCAACTCGGTTGCCCTGCCCTGCCCATGCGCACACCGGCCGTCACCTAGCTGCCCGCAGGTCCGCGCCGCTCCCGCCCGCCACTCCTTCTGCACCTCTGTGACGACTCCCCCCGCTCTCCTCACTACGCCTCCCTCTTTGAACGCCCCCCACCCTCAGCCCACGCTACGCCCGCCTACCTGCCCTTTGCGCACGTGTGGCCACCGCGCGTGCGCATATATCGCCTCGTGCCCTGAACGCACCCAGCGCCCGCATGTCTTCAATCGCGCCCACTCGCCCGCTCCCCAACCCCGCCCGCGCACGCCCTGCCCCGCCACGCCCGCACGATCCCTAACGGTGCACACTGCACGCTCGCACGCACCGCTCGTGCACACCCCGCCGCAACGCCGCACGCCCCGTCCGTGCACGCGCCCGACCCCAACCCCGCACGCCGCACGCCCCCAAACCGTGCGCGCCCGCACACCCCGCCCATGCACGCGCCCGGACGCCCCCCAACCGTGCATACCCTCACGCCCATCCCCCGCATGCCCGCACGCGCCGCCCCAACCGCGCACGCGCCGCCCCAACCGCTCACGCCCGCACGCCGCCCAACCGCGCACGCCCCGCCCCAACCGCGCACGCCCCCGCCCGCACACGCTCCGTCCCAACCGCGCATGCTCGCACGCCCCGCCCGCGCAAGCCCCGTCCCAACCGCGCACGAATGCACGCCCCGCCCACACAAGCCCCGCCCCAACCGCGCACGCGCTGTATCAGGCCAGCGCGCACAATTTGCCCGCCATTCAGTAGCAATAATAATATTGTATTAATTAAATGAATATATATTTATTTTATTATAATTGGATATTTTCCCGGCAGCCCCAAGCTCCGCCTCCGCAATTGTGGCGCAACGCCGTGTACGGATAAGCCCGTGAGCCGGCAATTGGCCTGAGCATATGCCCCGGGAGCGTTTTGGATAATGGGCAGTAATTACTGGCCAGTAGCTTACTGTAAAGTTGGGGGCATTAATAGAAATTCTGGGATGGTAAGTTACTGGGATTTCTAGTTATGCCCTGCATGTACTGGTGAATTGGGCTAGTGTAGGCAGACAAGTCGGGCATGAAGGACGACAAATAGTTGATTAGTCCAAGAAAGCGCTGAACCTCGGGGTAAGACCGAGGTGGCCGCCAGTCGCATATGCGCGCCATCTTGTCAGAATCGGCGTGTAGCCCACGGTCGTCGATCCGATGCCCTAGACAGTCCATATCCGTAGAGTAGCAATCCAGTTTTTTGCGGCTGAGGTACAGTTCTTCAGCCGCAAGTATGTCGAATATGATCTTCAGGTGTGATTCATGGTCCTCCAGGGTGTCCGAGTAGACAAAGATATCGTCTAGGTATACGCGTACGAATATGCCCAAGTGGTGACGGAAGATCCAGGTCATAAGTCGCTGGAAAGTGGCGGGGGCGTTGCAATCCCCCTGTTGCATGACATGGGGCACGAACGTTCCCAGAGTAGTGGCAAAAGCAGTCTTAGGAACGTCCTCGGGCCCTATTCGTATTTGCTCGTAGGCGTCTGACATGTCGATTTTGGTGCGGAATCTTGCTCGCGCGACATCCATTCGTATTTGATCCTGGTCCGGAAACGGTGTAACGTCTTTATGAGTGTTATCATTGCGTTTCCAGGCGTCCACGACGGTGCGTAAGCTCCCATTCTTTTTAGGGACACACAGCAGCGGCGGCGCCTGGTACGCCGCCTTCATCTCCCACCAGCCAGCCGATATATATCGGCTGACCTTGTCTCGTAGCTCGCCCTGAAGCGCCTCGGGACACCGAGGAAGATGGTAGTTGTATCTCATATCTGGGTCAATGATAGGAATCTTGTGATTAACTTCTCGAAATTTGGGTAGTTTTAGTGGTATAGGTCCAAGTAATGTATTAGCGTACTCGAACCATTGTTCTCGTAGTTTAGGTATGTCATCTATAGTCAAGGCCGATGCGGCCTCGATGCGATCCATTCGAAGATTCTGGGGTATATCCTCGCCGCGCGTACTCCGCGGCGAGTTCGAGGCAGTGTCTGTGGCCTCGACTAGGGTGGAGCTGAGCTCCCGCGGTAGTCAATCTTGCCGTGGGGGCTCAACCCTGGAAGTCTTGCGGATAGGCGCAGTCTCCCGTGGTTTGGTGCGCTCGTTCGGTTTTCTCTCCTTGGCCTCCCCCCTCTGCGCAACGTACGCGATCTCCTCGCTGACGGAAAAGGTCTTGTTGAATTTCCCGTCTATCACAATGCCTCCATTCTTGAAGTCGATGGAGACGCCGTGCTTGCGCAGGAATGGGGTACCCAATATTGCATCGTATCGATCGATATTTACGACGTCAAAGTACATGTCCTCGGCCACGCTGAAGACTGATACGGGGGCCATAGCGCCGTAGCTGATTTTTGATCGGCTGCCAACGCATCCCAGTTGAAGCGTCACCTGCTCGTCCAATTTGAATTGTCGAATGCGCGACACGAAGCCAAACTCGGGCGTGATTGAGTCTGTTGTGCTGCCCGAGTCAAAAAGTGTGAGTGCTTTGTGTCCATTGATCATCGTTATTGCAGTGATGGTTTCTGGGTTGTGCCGGGGGCGAGCGATGCCCCCATTGGCAGGCCTCCGTACGTTGGAAGAGTATGTCACTCTCATGGCATACATGGATTCCTCACTGTAATCGCCATGAGGATCCGCATACCGGTCGCTTTCATCATCAGCCTCGGAGTGCATAGCGGAGGGTGAGGCCAGCCTCCGAGGCAAATTACACGCATACATAGTCATGTGGGTTGGGGGAGTCGTCCCCAGCGCTGCCCGAGAGAGAACCTGGTATACCGTAGGGCGGCAGACACCGTCACATATGTAGCAGGGAACCAGAGTAGACAATAGACAATTTTAATGGTCCAGTCCTCCAGGAACTTCGAATTCGAGTATTCGTTCCTGGACGTCTAACCAGACAGTGTGATTAACAATCCGGACAGTGTCCGGATTTGGGAGGTGCTCGCGGTACTCTGTAATGCTGTTTTCGCCGATGGTGATCACAATTGGGGTCGTATGGTATGTTGCCCAACCCGGGTCATCGACATAACACAGTGGGGGCAAATTAGGGTGGCTAATCTAATAATTGTCGCGCAAATCGAGTACGGTGCGATATCCATTGGCCCTCTGAAGTATTTCAGGGAGTCGAGGCGCCCAGTCCACCAGTCCCGGGCTGCTGTGGGTCGCCACCGTATTCATGACACCGTTAGCATCTCTGGCGGGATCGTCATTCTCGTCCTCATCGTCCGACTTGGAGCAGCTCTCCAGCGCCGGCATCTCCTCGTCGCTATCCATGGGGCCCCCAAGTGGCGACGATTCCTCGAATAACTCGAGGATAGGATCCAAGTCGGAGGTTCGTTGTATTAAAACATCATGTTCCACTCGCATCGCGGCGACACGAACATGCATCGACGCGATCCTAGTGTGGATGTCGGATGGTGCTGCGGGATGGGTTTCGTCATCAGAAGAGTATTCTGAGGCGTATTGAGAACCTCCCCATGAGCGAGGTGTATCGTCGACCTCCGGATCCTCGATTGCGGCCTCGCCGTGATGATCACATCCGTGCGAGGCGTGGTCCGGGTATCCTTCATCATCAGCCTCTCGCTGGGCGTGCAGTCGAGCCTTACTAGCATCATAATTTTCGCATTTTGGCTCTGATGCTATATGGCCAATTTTGCCGCAGGAGTAGCATTGCATAGTAGATGTGTTCCTGGGTGGCCGGGTTGCCCGGCCAAGAGGGGGCGTTCTCCTAGTGGGTCTGTCTCGCGAAGCCGCGACCTGCTGATTAGCGGCTGGTGTTGCCGGAGCCGGTCTTGAGGGGCGAGACGGTTCACCAGAGCGGGGTGCCTTGGCGAGTCTGTTCGAACTAGAGGGCCGATTCGTAGTGTCGCCGATCCCTTCGTATTGGCGCAGTGAATTCTCTTCCAGTTGCTTGGCGTTTTCCCGAATATCGTCGAGTGAGCAGTATTCGGGGATGATGTTGCGGTCCTTTAGTTTCTCATACAGCCAGGGCGGTAGCAGATTGAAAAGCCTCCTCCTGAATTCGTAGTCGTTGGGGCGCTCGATCATGCGCTCAGCGGTAGTGTCCAGCTTATAGTACAGCCCTTCGACACCCTCGCTACTGACGTATCTGACCGCGTTGTATTTGATTGCCGCGTCGTTCGCTGTAGCCGTGCATACGAATCTTTTGTGCATAAGACAGACGCTGTCCGCGAACAGTAGTGAATGGGTGTAGTGACGCGAGGGGTTGTCGATCTCTGTGAGGTACCAGTCGCTCGCGATTCCCTCCATGTATAGCCCCAAGTAATTAAGTCGGATGGCGTCAGTGGCAGGGCCGCAGATGTAATAACCTCGCAACCAGTTCAGGAATGCGCTCAGCCAGTCCACGAATTCGTCGTGAGAGTGGCTGCCTGAGTATTTTGGTGGTTCTGCGAGCTTGGGTTGTTTGAAGCCTTGCGGTACTTCGATAGCCGTCCCAACCTTATGATTAATGAGCTGGGTGATCTTGCCCAGCAATACGATATAGTGATAGTGGTCGTGGTTGAGCAATCCGTTCGTGACTGGGCCCTGAGTGACTCTATAGGCCGAAAGACCAATGGGGGGAGCCGACAGTCCAGAATACGGGTTCAATCCAGGCGCGTGAGAGGCGGACTCATAGGTTGCGCGAGTCGCCGGCGCCGCCTGGGGGATATTGACGTGTTGTCGCTGATTAACCGTCTCCTCGAGAGGGCCAGTACACTCAAAGCGCACGTCTCGAGGTGCGTTGATTGACGCACTCTGCGGATTGGCGTGAGTGCGATTATATTGCGATCCAGGGTAGGCTCGGGACCAGGATTCCTCGGCACGATCTACTCGTCGAATGTTGTCCTCATATCGAGCGTCATACTGATCGGCGGTCTCGTTAGGCTGCTGTGTAGGGAGTGATGCACGAGATGAGCTAGAGAGAGCGACCCGAGCAAGTGATTCCACAGCCGCGTGTGTTCCATTTGGTGTAATGCGGGGTACCCGAGACGCAGAGCTATCGATATCCAGTCGATCGACGGCGTAGAGTCCGTCGTCAGATGTGGAATCCCTGCTATGAGAGTCGTTGTTTAGCCTGGCCGAGATGGGGATCGAGCCAGGAGGGATACCCGAGTTTGCGGTGATCGTTCGAGGCCTGTCGAATATCCGGCCCAGTTCCGACAATTGAGTGTCACTCTCGAGCAGGAATCGGGCATTGTCAGACGTGGCGCGGTCCACGCGACCACTGAGACTCGTCGCGTGTTCTCTGACCTCGTTGAGTTGTCCTCCGAGATTAATTAGGTTGGCTTCCGCAATGCGCAACCTCTGAATTCCGAGGGCGTGATGAGACACGAACGCCCTTAGTCTCCCGAGTTGCTCGTCTGGAAGTTGGCCTTCCAGCGCATCGAACCTGATGAGTTGCGCCGGGCAGAGTTGACGGAGTCGAGAGTAGGCGACCGGGCCTCAACCGATCCAATTGGTTCAGCGGCAGGACTGGTGACAGTCCCAGTCATGGTAAGTTCCACGCCGGCGTTAGGGCCCATCAGAGTGGGGCTGGCAGGGTTATGACCGCCAGCAGAAGTCTCGCTACGACCAGCGGGGCCAGCGAGCTCGTATGTCTCAGTCTCGGGAATGTTCGGAGTACCTCCTACATTTGACTGCAGGAGGTGAGGAGGGGCGTCGCGACGCGACGCCGACTGAGAGTGTTCAGACATATCTAGTATTCCAAAGCGATGATCTCGAGTTTTAAGTCGAGATAGAGTATGATAGAATGTTTTGGTATAACTTGGATTATCTCGACAGTTGTCGAGAAACGTAGGTTAAAAAAAGTGTAAAGGGTGTGAATGTAAGGTTACTTATCGCACACGAGAGCTAACCGGGCACAGTCCAAGATATATTGGATGGATGCGTAGTTAGATGTGTGGATGTTGGCTGAAGGCCACATCCCTATCGGTACACGAATATATATACAGCGGTGTAACTAGATTACGTAAGTATAGCCTTGTGCCTATCCGCATGCCTAACATACGGGGCTCACGACCGTAATACGGTCTTACGGTATGTTTTTTGTGTGGCTTGGGAAGCCATTAATCAGTGCCCGCGTAGTCGTGACATGTTCGCGATCTGGTAGCAACACGACTGTTAAACAGTTCGGTTGAGGCCAAACAGGGGCCATATTCCTCAATAGGATCTGGATCTGTCACTTTATTGAATCCGTGACAGATTTTGGATTGCGCCACTCAAGCACCACTGCGTTGTTTCTTCAGTGTTGTCACGAAAACTCGCCCAAGAACGCAAGATTCAGCAATTTTGAGGCTCTAGTGATGAAAAATTGATATTTCCCTTGAATTTCTGAGTAAACTGGTGAGTGGCCTGACTTATTATCCCCGACATACCGTATAACCGTTATACGGTTGTAAACCCGTAACAGGCCCGTAACCGTACCGTTGGCCCCTTGACCTCGACCGTATACGGTAAGGTATGTTACGGTCTGTGACCGTATCAAACCGTAAATTGTACGACCGTAACCGTATACTGTACGGTGACCACCCCTAGACCTTGGTCTTCATCTTCGCGCGCACCGCATACACGAGTGTGCTGTGCGTGGCGTCAAAGTGCATACTCGTTATCACCTTCTTGCGGTTGTCCCCTAGCGCGAACACGAGCGGGCGAGAGAGCGTGGTGTTTCGCGTGGTGCGTGATGCCGCTGTTATTGTACAGCACGTTGGTGCAATTCCTAAACACGAGGAGCAAGTTCGATGCTGCCGCCGTACGAACTGCTGCCTTTGAGGCCGATGATCGAAAGCGCAGACTTCGCGCGGTGCACTATCAGGCGCGCGGACCATGTGGCGTGTACCTGCAGCCTGCAGCATCGCGTGGGAGGCTTGAGACGCTTCGTCTGCGTGCGACGGGCTCTGTGCGCGTCGCAAAACAGCACGACTTACTCGACCTGTATGGCGCCTGGGGTTTAGCTCGGTAAGCTCAACGATCTTGACAGAATTGTCCATACAAATATGCTGGTCTCCGCGCGCCAGGATCGGCCACGGAGCTCGTGGTTGTACATCTTGAGGAGGGCGGCTACTTCTACTTATCCTTGTGGTCGTTGATGTGCTGAAAGAGATTAGCCATTGCCGCACCCCATCGCCTGAAAGGCATCAGCATGAGCGTGGAAGAGAACCAGAGGACATAGACCATACACGAATGCCATACACTTATGGTACACTCGTGTCGCAGTACGCAGGGCGGAGAAACGAAGAAGAACAGTCCCGGCGCTGCGGGTTGCAGAGTAATGCCAGCGACAGAGGCTCCCGATGGCATTGACACACGCTGGCGTTCAAGTTGCATTGACGAGCTGTATGATAGCAAATGTTACGGTGCCTATATCCAACATTCAGGCATGTTTGTTTAGGACGAAGTAAAAGGAAGAGAGGGGGGTGCACTGATATTAATATATCACCGCAGCTTGTCTGAAAATTATACTGTGTCGCGCACCGTAGTCCTCCGCCATTGAGAGTCCAAGTGATCTTAGTGGGCAGAAACCTCTCGAATACAGTTAGCTATAGTGAACAGTGATGCTCATCCTGTATGTAACGAAGAAAGAAGAAAAATACCTTTATCACCGGGATGGAGATCAGAGAGAGATGTTGGTAGAATATTGCGGGGTGAAAGCGATTCCCAGGCGACATATATATATAGCCCAGTCAGACAGGGCCCAAGCATGAGTTAGTAATAGTAGTGCAGTACCGAAACCATCAAATACAATAGGAAGAAGGTCCAAGCGAGAGGGGTGATGTAGCGAACAAACATGTGCAAACGAAAGCCGGGGATATGCTTAATGATACAAGAGATATATATGGTAATGCACAATCATTCCAGCGAGGTCTGACAGCCCATTATATTGTCTGATGAGGACCGTGGCGCAATGACAAATCCGGATAATTGATTATATTTGCTTGTCAGAGACAAGCACAATGGCGACCGATGACATCGACTTGTCAGAATCATGGCGCACATCCAGGTTCCTGATACAGTCAAACCCGTGATAGGACATACCGGTCATAGGCCATAACCTGTCACAATCCATGGCTTTTCGCCGTTCCCGAGTCGGTACAGGGGCCATAGCCCATAAACTGCCATAGTCCATAACCCATACCTATTTTGCTCATAATTTCGAAGTTTTGAAGACATCACTCAGTTTGTAAACTCGACTACTATTTCTGTATTCTGAGTTTGAATGAATATACTGCCTCATGTTCAACTATAACTTTCTTACACTCTGCATGCTACCGTCAACGATGATCCGGAGTCTAAGCCACGGCCCCGTGGCCAAGAAATTTTTGCCGCAGTTGATTTAATCCGAGCCCAGAGGGGATGGCAAACTTGCTCGGGAGGTTGGGCGGGATTTGAGAATTGAAGAGCAGCATGAGCTCAAATTAATGCTGATTAGTGATTTTTTTTCACTCGAAAGTAGCAGCCTTAGTGCTTAGAATTAAATACATGAAAATTCTATTTATTTCCGCGCCTATTGAAGCAACCTGGCGTATGCCATAACCTCCCGTAACCCATAGCCCGGCGGGTGTCCCGAGGGCCATGGGTTATCACGGGTTTGACTGTAGCTCATTATATTGTCTGATCAGAACCTCGGCACAATGACAAATTTGGATAATTGACTATATTTGCTAGTCGGAGGCAAGCACTATGATGACTGATGACATTGACTTGTCAAGTCCATGGCGTACAGCCAGGATCTTGGCAGTGCATGATATGCCTCTTTAAGGTACATAACATTCTGACGCCTCAACAATATTTGCTTTACTTCCTGGCAGCTTATGGTCTTGACAGTGGAGTCCTGGCAAGGCCAGAAAGTATGTTACATGCGTCTATATTGGCATAGCTTCAATTTCCTTCGAATGGTCTGAGTCACTTGTGCCATAGTACATGAGTCGTGTATTCTGATAATCAACGCTACTCGGTTCTCATTGAAGATACACTCTGGGGTCACGGTCATGACGAGCTCATTGTATTGAGTAGTCCGAGTCATTGACAATCATATTGATCTCACGACAATCTGTTATATCACATCTCAGTACTCGACCAGGCACTTGCTGTGAAAGCTGCAGAATTCTCGCCTGCTTGAGTTCAAAGTCGTTACAATTCGCAGTTCGAGGTAAATATGGATGATTGGAATGCGACAATCCTACGTTCGCGATGAGTCGCATTCGTAGCAGCGCTCACGTACACAACCCAAGCAAGGTAGTGGCTCTGCCATGATTGGATTGCCACCCGGTAGTGATGTGCTTGGGACATGAGCTGTATGATCTAAGACATGAGCCATGGCTTTTCATAAAAAAAGCCACTTACCAACTGGCCTTCAAAAAGCGGATACGCAATTAAGACAGACACGATGCAACCAGGAAAAGCCTGGGGAATGAGTCAGGTTAATGCACTGTGCCGGAGCGAGGAAATTCTCACTGATACTGAATCATGGATCCCGCGTGGATGCCGCCTAATCATAGGGCATACATGTCTTCTGCGTATAGCTCTTCCTCGTTAGAATCAGAAACTTCTCCATCTTGGTCATCCTCGTTGTCCTCGTCGTCCTTGGTCATCCTCGTTGTCCTCGTCGTCCTCATCGCTGAAGTCTGATCTGCCTTCATTGTCAGGGTCATCTGAACCGGTATCTGACTTCTCCTCAATAATGTCATCGCGTGAAGACAGTCCGTTTTCAGGTAAATTTGAGGGTGTGGATGTGGTGTTGCATGGAAGAGATGGTTCGTACGCAGTATAGTAGCGGTGACCGTAAATGTGACCGATACCAAGACCTAAATGATATCGCATAAGCATGTCGTGATCTACGAAGCTAAGGAAGTTGCAACACTATCAGTGGATAGTCGGGAAGTTGAATCAATGAGATAACTTACCGATTAATGTAGTATTCTTTCCAGTCTAAAGCGTCTCTTGCAAATTTTGATTGACCAATACCCGACTCATGAACCCTCCCAGATTGGAAGCGTGGCATGACGTGGCATCCCCGGAGCACGCTGGCAGGGTCAATGAACCCAAAGGCGTCATCGTCCTCGATAGGTGCGAACCGCAGGCGACTCAGACGCTGATGCACCCAACCTGTTCCTGACTGCCCAACCTCGTCGTACCATCGCACCCATAGTACTTCTATTCTGTGCGGGTCATGATAATCGGGTCGACCAGGGCCGTTGTAGACGACATTGAGGTGGTATGTGCCGATAACGCGCCCATATCGATAAGGTGGGTTGTCTGTGTTGGAGGGGTCGGCGGATGGACAGGCAACCATAATGTTGCAGTGGGAGCTGTAGGGGTTGATGAGGTCCTGGTCCTGACGAACATCGTATGTTGTATAGTTGATGCGCGTTATGCGATGTTCATATAAATTATTGTACTTTGGTAATATGACAGTGTCAGCATCGCAATCACTTGGACGGGGTAGTTCGTGAACATTGACTCCTTCCTGTCCCCGCAGTTCTGAGAGAACGCGAGGCAGAATATGTTCTTTCAGTTTTGGTAGGAAGTCCTAGAGGGGCGGATTGGCATTAGTTCATGGCCCAATAATGCTCAAGTTGATTGTTACAGACCTTGATAGCGGGGTCGCCCTTATTCTGAGAAAGGAGTTTGCCGATGTTGATGGAGTCGTTTTCCGTCTTGCCAATGTAATGATGGACATTTGCATCGATCGCAACCCGATCGTCGTTGTCCTGCTGTCCCTCGTTGCCATATAACCTTTGCCTGATGCGACGAATGCGAGATCGGCGACGTTCCGTTGCAGCCAGCTGTTGCTTCACATGTTTATGACTTCCGCGGATATACACGTTTTTAGGGTTCCTATGCTCGAGCTCTGGCTAGCATTGGTTGATGTAAGCACATTTCCATGGAGGGCGGATAGCGCAATAAGGAACTTACTGGTTCAGTCGAATATGAATCAGTAGTGCCAAATGCTCTGATGGTATTTGGATAGTCTGCCAAAAAATGATGCTTGACGGTTTTCAAAGTGTATTGCCTTCTCTGAGGGCCAAGTGGAAGAGCAATAGCATCAATAGAGGCGACCACATTCCCCTTATCATTATTGGCCGTGAGGACCGCCTTTCCCTTCCCCTTATTGGCATTCACATTGGGAGCTGTGCCTGCAGCCTTAGCGTCTCGGCGTTGTTTTGCTCGTTGCCTGGCCTCCAATTCGCGTCTAAGCTCGAATGTATCGAAGGCCGGGCATACATGATCGGCAAAGTTGTGGAGTTGTGCGTAGAGTCGCTCTGTTTCTCTCTCTAAAAGTGCGATACTATGATCTGTGTGCATGCGTAATTTGGCTAAGCCATGCCAGTGGGCGCAGGTGAAGAGCAGGGAGAGTATAGAGGCGTTGAAAGGCTCAGGTAGAAGGCCGTCAAAGACGGGGATGCAGCACTGCATATCAAGTCAGGCCTAGGCTGTACTTGTAGAGTGAAGTATGCTAACCTGCAAAAGGTCTTCGTAGTCGCGGGCAGCTAACTGTTTCAGCTCCGAGACATCATTCACAAAACGCCTGATTGTGTCTCGACCGAAGGTGGGTATCAATCGGAAACTGTTGCATTGATAAGTGGCCAATAGTATGGAAGAGAATTAGAAGTACCGTTTGTTGAATTCCTTTATAGTCATCTTCGTTTTCTTATCGTGCGCCTCTAGAATTCGAAGGAGGTGAACAAAAAGTCCTTTCCAGACACCGATCTCGACCTCGTGCATAAAGTCATTCAGGAGCGCTTTGGAAATGCTGAACCCGAGGGGACCCAGTTTTTTAGAGAACATATTCTGTGATTATATTCAGGTTATCATTCGTCTGAAAGGTGCTTCAATTACACTCACTGCGGTCGGTGTGAGAGACTGGGCCTTCAGCAAAGCCTCCACCTCTTTACTGTCAACAGTATGTCTGTGCTTGTAAATAAGATCGCGGGCGGCTTTAACTGTGCGACGGTATGCGTCATCGTCGACGCGGGCTGACTGAGCACGACGCTCAATATCTTCCGGGGTTCCAAGCTGCCTGACTTCGAGTTCGGATAGCGACAGAGTACACCGAGGACATGGACACTGTCCCTTGTCCCGAATGCTTGCTATAAGCACCCTTGTCGAAAGGTCAGCGCTTGAACAGTATATAAGAGGTGGCAGCAATTACTTTTCTGGATAATCGGCGGCATATACAAATATTCTTGGGTAGAAACGTCGAAGGATTCCGTCGCAGCAAAGCACCACGATGCCATGCACATAAGCTTCCATGAATTCATCATCGAGGAGAATGTCCCATTGCGCGTGAAACAGTTCTCTACGACAATGAGTCAGGTGGCGCTTGCTTAACCCACGTCCTTTGTTATGTTGTGCTACGAAATCGCTGAATGAATCAGGCAGCTAAGTGGAAGTGTTAGCCTTACGCATAAGGGGCAGGAAATGGTTACGCACGGACTCAAAGTAGGCGACATGGTTGCACAAATTAGCTGTGGGCTTGCACCGTCGATACTTCGACTCATTGAGGAAATATAGATAGAGCGGCCACAGTTTGGCGGTTCCAAAGTGAGTGAGTTGTGTTGCATCCGAAGAGAACTCCATGGCTACGATGACTTTCTGTAATGAGCAACCAGGCTCGTTTGGTGCTGCTTGCAATTCTCGATGTGCATCAAGGAAGGTTGGAGAGGCATAGAATTCCCCGTGAACACGAGTGCTTGGCGCCTCTCCTGATGGGGGCTGCCATCGAAGTTCGTACGGTTCGTAGTGAAATTGAGCGCTGTCTACCGGATTTTGCAGTTTTTCACGGATTATTTCCACGAGACTCCGATGATAGATATAGCCAGCGGCAAATTGGTGGTTGCCAGGATTAGGAGTTTGACGATGAAACGGGACATCGAGGGTGATTGGCTTACGCCGCCATCCAGCGTCTACGTCGTTCCACTCGAGCAGATCATCCGGCTGGGAATTGCCAGGCCAGGAGTCGTTTGCATCGAAATCATTGTGACCGAGGACTTTGTGCATTTTCTGCCAATTCGTTCGGCAAATATCTTCCGGATTGAAGGTGGAGCCACCAACGATTTTGGTAAGTTCATAGAACTTCTGCTGAGAGTTTGATGAGTTAGCTGCGTACCGCCACATGGCGAGGCGATATGAGCTCTCATTGTCGAAGGGATGGAATTCTGAGCCAGTAGGTGTCGGCATATCGGTGACTGGGATCAGACCCGGGTGATTTGCAGAGGGGAATTGTGTTTGGTCCACACTATGACCGGGTACGGGGGTAGTATCAGTGAGGTCCAGAATACCGATGCGCGTCTCGGGATCATGTGTAGGCATCTCCGTGCCGCTAAATCTACGAAAGAGGCCAAACACATTCTTGGCAGAATCGATAAATTGAAGAGTTGCGGGGGTCGAATGAGATACTGAGGTACCCGGTGCCGAATCGGAAGGAGGGGTGATTGGAGGTGGAGCAATTTGATCTGGGAGGGTGTTTGGAACGAAGTCTTTGAGGCGAGTGGGTAGTTGAATCTGCCGACGCTTTCGTCGTGCTGCCAAGGACAGTGACGAATCTTCCTACAGTAGAGATAACGAAGTCAGTTTGTGTGTGGAACTATGATCAATTCAACACAAACCTCGTCGGCGGGCTCGGGTTCAGGGGGGTGGGCTGAGGCTTCGTCTGGCAAAGTTGATGGTAGCATAGGCTCGAGTGGCAAGCTGGGGGATACTCCAGGTTCCTGCAGACGGTAGTTAAGCGTTGAGTGGGACTGGTTGATGCACAAAGAAATGACAATCTCACCTGCACGTCTACATGGTCATTCCTGATGACCACAGTAGGTTCACTAACAGCGCCGGACTTGGATGACTTGATTCTTGCCTTGAGGAGGTCCATAGCTTCGCGACGTTGCCTCTTGGCGTTCTGCGAGGTCTCGGCCGTGGCATGGATCAAATCGGCGAGATCCTCTTGAAAACGTCTCTTCGTGGGCTTGCAGGTATTGTGGTGATTGTTCAGGGCACCGCGACTTGCAAATAATCGACCGCATCCAGAGCAATAAATATCAGAGTCAGACATGATAGACTAGAGCTCAGTCTTATTGCCTGGTCCGCTCCTGGCTATGCTCTGAACTGGGCGCCAAAGGCGCCAGTGAGCCCGCCTCAAAGCTGGACCGTGCTGACTGGCCTACGTTGCGAGTGAAGGAAGGAGATGTTTCTCATTGATGCCGAGACTTGCACAAGGTAAATGTGGCTGCATCAGAAATACACGTGGCGACCAGTATTATTGCTTCAATGTAAAAACACAATACTACAGGGAATGAATTGAGTAATATGAGATAACACAGCACGAGTCAGAAACTACAATGGATCTTGGAGGAAGTATACATGGTTGGCGTACTGTACACGAAGTTGTGGGGCTTATCAGTAATTTTGAGAAAAAAAATGGAGGATACATGGTGCGAGTCATGAATACTAATTACCGCCCTGCTCATGATGATCAGACTCCTCGTCCTCGAGCTCCATAGGTAGCTCGAGGCCCAGCTCTGAGTCCTGGCTAAAACTTTCCAATATACCTAACTGCTGTTCGTAGCGATAGTTCTCCATGGCACCGAAATCGTCTTGGATATGCGGATTGGGTGCCACACCACATGCTTCGGCTGCCGAGAAGAAGGTCGACATACCATACTCCGGGCCAGCCAACGCAGCGTCAGATAATGCATTGGGTTGGAATTCCCAAGGGGAGTAGTTCTGATGCTGATAGAATGGGACAGCTGCCGAAGCGGTGGAGCTGCTGGGCCCCGCGCCAAAATCGCCACCCCCCACGTCCATGGCCGACGAGGGTTGCTCGAACACGGGGCGGAGCTCAGGCTGGGCCGTGTCCATCGAAGGGACTGCAGCGGGCGCAGGCTGTGGCTCCGCCATCGTGGGGGCCGCAGGGAACCCCGCCATCGTGGGGGCCGCAGGGCGCACAGGCAGCTCCGCCATCGAGTGGGCTGCCCAAGACGGCGGCTCCTCCGTCGAAGTCGGAGGGTTTCGGGCGTTGGCGTAGGGGTGTGCTGACATCCTGGGGGTGGGTGGATTCTGGTCGACGGCGCGGGCCTTGCCCTTGCTCTGACGCTGGCGGGTGGAGGATTCGCTGGCGGGAGCGTTGCTGGCGGGAGCACCGGGGGCCTTTTTGGAAGGTTTCGCTTTGCCGGTGGTCTTGCCGGTCGAGGCCACGCTGGTCGTGGCTTGGCTGGTTGAGGCCTGGGAGTGCCTAGCCACGAGAAAATCATGTGAAGCCGGCGGAAGCGAAGTATACGTGCCAGCGCCGCCAGCAGACGTAGGAGGATTCCAAATGTAGAATGAATCTTCAACCACGGCAGGCGCCGTAGCGGGCATCGGGGGAGGTACCGGAGCAGCCATCGGGGGAGGCGCCGGAGCAGCCATCGGGGGAGGCACTGGAACGGCCATCGGGGCCGGGGCAGCAGCCATCGGGGGAGGCACTGGAGCGGCCATCGGGGCCGGGCCAGCAGCCATCGGGGCTGGGGCAGCAGCCATCGGAGCCGCACGGGGTGTCGGGATAGCTGGGGCTGCGCGGGTTGGGAGTGGGGCCGTGGGTGGGGCCGTGGGTGGGGCCGTGAGTGGGGCCTGAGGGACCATCGTGGTACTCGAGGCGGGGGGAAGCAGGTTGGGTAGAGGCTGCACACTGGAGTAGACATTATACACCCCCCTTATCGTTGCTTGAAATGAATTGAAGATATCCCCCAGGCTGCGCGTGTGCAAAAGATACGTGTGGTCCACCGATCGCTGAAAGGCAATCAATTGGTTTTGGAGTCCCACCATGAGATCATCGATTTGGCCTTGGTGAGTGTAGTTAGCACGCGCTCGGGAACCCAGCAATGTTCTGGAGAACTCCACGTGTGGAACCTGATAAAGGAGTTAGTCAGTGAGCCGCGAGCATGGCAAAAAGCGTACGTTCAGCGAGTTGTGAATCCTAACGGCCTCATCGACGTTCCGTGAAAGATCTGGATAAAGTGGGGGATTTTCGGCACCCTGTGCGCCCTGAGCTGCAGTGGGGGGGTGACCACCCCGCGGACCACCGCGCCCAGTTCCTCTCCGTGCCTATTCGCAAGGTGATCAGATGGGAAGCAGGATGCATATCTAAAGCAAAGGGAACGTACCTGAGAAGCCATATTTCTAATGCAGGACCTTGGGTTGATGGTGCTGGGTGGATGGCGACAAGAGGCTATGGTCTTGGTCGGCACTATATAGTATTCATTCGCGATATCGATAAGATATGAGGTTAGCGCTGGGCTCGCAACCAAAAACAGACGTATCCCATTGAAGCAACCGTGGCCCGGGATCAGCCTAAGCCTGCATCGAAACCTTGCTTGAGGAGGAAGCCGAGCGGGAAGCCGAGGAGGAAGCCGGATAGAAGAAATTTCGAACTGCCAATGTGCATGGTAGAGCGAAGTGCGGGGATGTGGCTGCTGCCTAGAATCTGACCGCAGCATTTTGTAGTTCTGGCTGATCGGCGATTCTTCCGGTCCACACTTCTGCCGCAACTCAAAAGTCGCCGTCGTTCCTCCCTGAGCGCTGAGCATGTAAATGCATACATAATAATAATAATGCATGGGGGCGAGTTGGTTGGATGATGATGCGGCTCATGGATCCTCAAATAACACACATTGCAGGTCTTCCCTATTTCCCTTCCAGCTGAGTCAGAACCATTTCTCTTGTTGGTGTGGACTTCCTAGTCTAGTACTTCTGCTACCATTCATATGGCAAACACGTACAAATATCCGTGACATCGGTGTGGCCACAGAGAAAGGCCCCTACAGTATGTAGCATATGGAAACTGGTGTTAATATTAAAATGAGGGTGGACTTTTTGGGCTGCCTTTACCTAAGTTGCCCATCAGGAACCACCCTCTCCCAACCATACTTTTTTTTCAAAAGCAAACTCCCTCTGTCTACATGACCATGCAGTCAACCAGTAAGTACACACTCTCCTGGTCATCCTTGTATCTCAAATGTTAGAACAGACAAGGCCATGTCGCAGCTGTCGCTTGTCGCTCCTGATGAGCAGGAGTGGGACATTGAGGACCCTGCCATGCTGTCGCCTACTTTATGCGAGTTACTTGATGAACAATGTAATCCGTATGGCAAACTGACGAGTCCGAAATACAGTATCTACGTTCAGCCAGTTGTCTCAGTCAGCACAAGAACAATCAGGCACGTCATTTTTATCTTACTGCATATGTTTCTACTTGTTAATCCAACAAACAGAAACCTTCTTACAGGTCCGTCTCCATCCTCATATTTCAATCCGCCAAGTCCTTATGCCTTGCAACAACAGAAGGACGATCTGGATGCACTTCCCACAGGCAAAGACGACCTGAAGCTCCAAGCCTATGATGAGGGATCAAGCAGTTCCGACTCTGATTCAATTACTTCAAGCGGTAATTCGGAGGTCTCAACCGTCATGGATGCGGATGTTCTGATGGAGGTCAGTCAGCCACCATTCTATTAGGGTTGTGTTTTGTCTTCGTATACAAAGCTGAAGCATTGATTAAGGGTTTTTCGGTCCCTCTTTTTTACAAAGAAGAGACTGTGGACGCTATATTAGGCTATGGCCATTGCCAACTTGACAAACTGAAGCATACAGCAATGCTGGCTCAAGCCGAGTTTCAAGAGTCTGTTGTGCAAGCGCGCGCTCGCCACTCGAAAGCTCAGCATTGCAAGAGAGTCTATTACAACGCCCTGGCTGCAGACTCCTACTTCCATCACGCTTTGGATGCTCGGGCTCTGAATGATCCTAAAGATGACGACATTATATCGGTGGACATACGAGGGACGCGAGGCGCTAAGCGCCGTTACCAATCAGGTTTGTCGACGTCTCTGCCTTGTTGTATCATTATTTATACTTTCCTGTTCAGATCTCCCAGGTCTTATCCGCAAGCTCCCAGACGCTTCGACCTTCAATAAGCGAATGATGAAAGGCAAACAACCCTACGCTGTCATCCGTGCTGTGCGTGCTTATCCTAGTGGAAGCGTAGAGAAACCCGTAGTAGAGGCATTTGCCTCAACCAGCGGGTCTGCCATGAGGGCGTGATTTCATCGCCGCTTCGTCAATTGTATCAACTTTTATCCTTTTGTATCGTCACGTACCAACTGGCCTGCCATCGTTTTATGTATTTTCTCCGCTGCCTTAAAGATATGAGGTCTTGATGTGTATGCACTACATCTTATATGCAACTTTCGTTATAGCCTTCATCACTAAGCAGCATACCAACTTGAAGCTTTGGGCATGCGCGGGAGCTATCCGTGAAATCAACTCCCCTCATCCGCATTTGAACGATTCCCACGGGCTACGGAAGGGAGTGTGCCTGGTAGTACTCGGGGGACTCCGCATATACTAGTCTTTGGTGTCCGACCAGATATGGCATTTTTGTGATTTTGGACCATTTGGCGTCCGGATGACGATACAGGTTTAGCGGGCGTATTCAAGGGTCCTCGTTTGGTCCAGCCCTTCAAACTGTATAACTTCCTTACTCGTACAGTACGTGCCATTCAATTGTATCGGACACGGTTAACGGACACAGTATTGGCGGTACAAAACAAAGTCCAACAACTTCTGACGTAAGTGTTCTATGTGGGTGGCGCAGCTGAAGTCTTAAAAGGAGGGCCAGTTGCGCCAGTTAATGCACATCATATCCTCGCTCTGTCTCACACGCACTGCAGATATCCTCTCATGAAAATCAAATCGTCGTTGACCATGAAGAATAGAAGTAACAGCCGTAGCTACGGGCGCTACCTGGGCAAATGTATACAACAGCAGCCCAGTGTGAATCCCTTACAGCTATTGCATTTCGACGTCCATTGTCATACTATGACTCCTTTTGAATGGTACGCATCTGCGCTTTTTTAAAACATTGTCAGTCATTGAATTTTCATCCTCGCTGCAGGCCTTGCAATTTCCTCGGACCGGTTGACCCATTGCTTTGGGGAGATTATGGAATGACGCATGAATTCTATCCTCCTTGCTGCACTTGCCCCAAATCCGCTCCCAAGGGTCAGGGGAATTACAAAGCATGCAAGGTTTTAGTGGCAGATTCGGGCATTTATCGCGGTCAATGGGTGGCAAGGTGCAGTGACATGAAGTGCGAGTATGTCGGTACGTGATATATGAGGATATTGCACATGTTCGAATAGTATTGATGACGCTTCAAATTTTCAGCTTGCTTAGACGAGTTCAACAAATGGTCCAACCTCCAATTGCTCAAAAGGTATCCAGTTAGAGGTGAGTGATCAATTCCATCATGTTCTCGAACAAATTAATTGATATGCTGTTGTTCAGAAGTTCCCAAAGGCACATCCCCGGCAGATTGGGGAATGACTGACGCAGAGAGCAAGTTATTTGCCGCAAAGCGAGGCCCTAATTGCACCAAAGTCCTTGGAGGTACGGACATAGTTTCATTCGATCAATTCTTGAATGTGACCTCATGGACTACTGGCCCAATTGACAACAGCCAAAAAAGTTGCACCACTTGCGCTTGCGAGGTCTAGCCCCATTCCTCCAATTGCTCGTCTACTCAAGCTGGACGCTGGCTCCCGTCCGGGGCTCTCAATATCCGACTTTTGGTCACTATGGACTATCTGCTATTGCGGGGTGGTAACAACACGGTCCGCATTTCCACTTCATAGCAAGGAGTGTGTCGTTGAGCTGCCAGATTCTGAGGCAGAGGAATTAAGCTTGGACTTGAGCAGAATGTCGTTGTTCGGCGCAGACTCCAAATCTGATATGGAGGTAGAGGCCTGAGGAGTTAACCAGCAGATTCAGTGGTTTGTTATTGTAGTAAGAATTGATTTTTAATAGTAATACGCGCTTATAGTGGCCAAATTCATATCGATAAATATTTTCATTGGGACCGGCGGTGTAACACATGTGGCGGTACTTAGAATCTTGTGCCACCAGTTGTTTACATTTGTTTACCTACAGTAGCTTATAGTACTAGCACAGCCACTGTAGACACTTTATCCTCTATATTATCTTTGATTCTGCGGTTTGGTTCGGTTTCGGTTGCGCTCTCAGCGTCGGTTTCGGTTTCGGTCCGCCAGGGTTCAAGTCCCGTCTCGTTAGCACTCGCCTAGTCTTTCTCCCTTCCAGTCTATTCCCTCGCCTCAGCAGAGCTTCCTCTGCTAGGTCTGTCAGTTACCTTCTCGGCCCTTCACCACTCGACTCGCCACCGTCCACCACCAGGGTACGGGGCTCCCGAGAGGGCTCTAGTCCCTCTCAGGGGCCCTTGCCCATCCAGTGCCCATGCTCGCTAGACCACTGATCCAGGGATCCTCCTGTCGGCGCTCACAGCCGTCACAAGGTGGACAAATCCGGACCCTGGATCAGCCTAGCCGGCTTCTCAGCCCTAGTTCATAGGGGCATGGGGGGCATTCAGTCATTGTTCAAGACTCCCAGCTCACTCCACTCAGCAACATCAATTTTCAGTCATTCATTTCAACTTCGCATTCATTGGACATTTCGCAGGAGCTTGCAAGCAGCTGGAGTAGTTGGAGTTTGGGGGAGCTTGGAGTTTGACAGGATTTTGGAGAGAATTCGATGTTTTTGGGTTTTGTTCTGCAGTGGGGTGCACTACAAGAGTGTGGCCACTATCATACGGAAGATACGCCCATTTCCTTCCATTTGAATGCTTACTATTGGCCACTACTCTGCAGAACTAGCCTACTCATCCCAAATCGACTTTTCCTCCTATTCTGCGCCTTTCGGTCACGTTCTCAGCTACCACTGCTCCGCGCTCTCTCGTCTCTAGCTCAAAACGACGGGAGAGACCTCAGCTTTCCGACGCACCAACTTTCAGACGAAACGCTCGAGAGCTCATCACGCGGCACACCGTTTCGCTCATCCCAGCTATCCTGCACATACCCACGACGTTCTCAGCGCTTTCTGTACGGTTTCCTCTCGTTCCTAGCTCCAGAGAACGAGCTCGAGCGTGGCTTTCTAACGCATCCGCACTCGAGCGAATCGTGTCAGTCCTCGTTGCGCTACGCGCTGTTTTGCCCGCACCTGCCACCCCATCCTTCCCCTTTACAACACTCTCTCCGCTTCGAAGCTCGCACACATGCTCCTGGCTAACCCGGCACGACTCTATACGGCGAGTCGCGCACGTGCAATCTGGGGGAGAGGAGCTGGGGGAGTGGTGATTGTGCAGGAGGAAGAAGGCTTACCGCGTGAAGTGTACACCACACGCATACACGTTCAGAGCTCGCGAAGACCAGCAGCGGCTCCACGGAACAGCGCAAGTCCCAGAGGTTCGGTATCCGACCTTTGTCGGGGCTCATCACATCCAGCGGTAGCCGCGGATGGAGCCCCTGGATGACCGCTGAGCTAGCGAGTCATCGGGACACCGGCCGAGCGTTGCATTCTCGGAGAACGCTGGTGCTCGAACAGCTCGCGCACGCGGCGGGTCTTCACATCGCGCCCGTAGTTGACGCGCACTCGCAACGTGAGACGTTCGAGTACGCTCTGCTTGCACCGCCCTTCGCCATTAGGCCACGGTCCGCGCATTTGCAAGTCGAGCCCTGCCCTCTATCTGACGGCTACGCTCGTCTCCGCGCCGCAGGCTGCCATCAATTCTGTTCACAGTGCTTCGTGTGCGTGCTCCAACGCAATGCCGCGTTGCTCTGCGCTCTCGGAAGAGCCCTACGCGGCGCAACTCGCTGTGGCGCCTTGCGCACACACAGCGCAGGACCGCGATGGGCTACGCGGGCTAGCGAGGCGTGCACACATATTCACGCGCTGCTGCACAACCGCATCTGCGCGTGCTCCGCAATGCGGTTGGACAGACATCTCGCAGGTCAGACGCGAGCCTTCGAACATACCCGCCCGCGCATCCTCAAGACTATCGGGTACTTTTTAACGTGCATGACGCTGCGCACGTACGGCCTGGGGGAGAGTGGTTGAGAGAGTGATAGAGAATGGGTGTAGGAAAGGACTTACCGCAAAAGTTGGCATGGTCTCGGTTAGCGGATTGCGCCCCGCCCTCAAACCGTGCACTGGAAGAACCGCGCACCATTATCACCGCCTTGCTGCACGCATCCGGAAGGAGCGGTATCCGCCCTTCATCGAGGCCCATTCCGTCTGTCGGTTACCGCGGACAGGGCCTCATGGACAAGTCAGGGTTATGGCGGACGTGCGCGTGCGCGGCCTCCTCTCAAGTTGCAGCCCGTTATCACACTCACAGCCATGACTGCACGCGCTGTCCACCGCCGTCTCACAGCTCCCGCGGCTATCTCGTCAGTCGGGCGAGATTTCGCACGCCCTGGTTCGCCGCACGCACGTCATTCCGCCAATGCGTGTCCAATCCGGGCACCCGAGAGGTAGCGCACAGCAGCTCAGGACGATGCACGTGCTTCCCTATGGATGATGGAGTGTGGGGGGCACAGTGCGCGCACGCTGAGCGGAGCCATAAGCACTGCTCAGAGCGGCGCGCAGAAGTACAAAGGCGACCACGCCGGCTGGCACGCATCTCCGCGTCTACAGCCGAGGACAACACTGGGCGGCGTAGGCACACTGGAGTGGTGCACGTCCCGAAGGCACGGTTTTCGGTCTTCGCTGAGACCCGCTATGTCCGTCGGTTACCGCGGACGGGGTCTCTGGACTTCAACAGTGCAGTTACTCGACGCCGCAGCACACGTCACTGCAACACGCGCCGTGGCAACTCCTGCCGCCCCACTTCTCACTTCATGCCCCATCGCATCTCGTCTCAGCCGCATGCTGGCTCTCCGTCATGCGCAAGCGCGCAGCTTGTGCCTGGGGGGCACAGCGGACGCAAACGGGTCACGCACGCTCGCTGCGTAGCATCTCGCTGGCTCCCGGATTCACGCAAATGGGCACTGCACACACTGTGTCATTCCCTCGCGCTCAGCATACATGCGTGCGCGCAGCCTGGAGGAGGAGGTCACGTGGGGAGCCACTCTGAGCTCTTACTGTGATATATTGTAGGGATGCGCTCACCTCACGTTGCGGCTCAACTGGCATCGGAACCGTGTATGTTTCTCCGTTCTTTTGAGGCCCTGTTCGCGCGATTCAGGCGGTTCAACGTCGAGAATGTTGCACTTCTTTCCGGGAGCACCACAATCACTTACTCCGCCATATCTTCGGAACGCGTCCACGCTACGCTACGATTCAACTTGCATGGTGTAGGCCTATCCATCGCGGTCCTTTCAAGCCCATACTCGCGCATTTCGGACCGCTTGGCGTCGAGAACGTTGCGCGTCTTTTTGGGAGCACCATAATCACTTACTCTGCCATATCGGAGGAACGCGTCGACGTAGAGCGACGATTCGAATTATAGCATGCTCACCTATCTAAGGAGGTTCTTGGGAGCCCCTGAAAGTGCGATTTGGGTAATGCGAAGTCGAGACCGCTCCATTTCTTCCTGCGGACATCACTAGGGGACTTGCGGCTTTGTAGCACGAGCGCGCGCAAAGGTTTCGCTTAGGCTGGTTCACCATCTCGTTCTACAGCATTCCAGCGCGCTTTTGACCCCCTACGCGTCTCATTCGGTACAGTCCTCGTCGAGGGCAACTTCATTCTTTGCGGCTGACCCTTAAATACCCGGAAATTCCTTCGCACTTGCGAATTTTATGTTCGACTTGATGTGGGACCGTCGCGGACACCAATTATGCTTCCCATTGCTTGTTTGCATTGCGCATTCAAGCCCATCCCATATGTCTCGCCCCTCCTGGTGTTCGTGCGCCCTGTGAGTCTCAGAAAACGCCGCCAGCTCGCAGTGAATCCCCTGCGCCTCGAAAACATAGTTACGGCCAGCTAGTAGTGACGATATTCCACGCGCCCGGCGAGTATTCATGTGATCCGCTAGCAGCACGGTGCTGTGACTGTCGGCCTTTCCGAGGCGAGCCATTAGCATGTTCATCTGTCGGCTTTCCACCTTCGGGTGTAAAGGCGGGGCCTTTGTGGATGGCTTCTCATAAGCTTTGATATACCTCAGTCTCGTCTGCGATTCGCTAGCTGTCCCAGGGTCGGGTCCAACATCTGGTTTACGTTGGTTATCCGGATGGGATTGGTGGGCCGCTAGCAGTAACATTCTCTTGCTTTGAGCTTGCTCCCTGCGCTTCGCTAACGGTCCTGTATTCGGGTACAACACCTGGTTAACGTTGACCATCCGGATTGGACTTGTGGGCTACTAGCAGCTGCTCTGTCTTACATCAAGATATGTTTTTATGGTTCTCAGGTACCATCAAGCTTCGGATTTGAATTTTATATGCTCTATGGGACTTCAACTACTCTCCATTTCCTCTATCTCCACCATTTCTTCTCCCACGCACCCACCACTTCAATCCTTCTATCATTTCTGGATTTAGGTTCAACTCCAGCACACCCTTCACATTACAAGCTCTGTCTGCACTGGAGCTGGGGGGAGATATAGGGGTATAGGGGTAGGGGCCCCTGGAACTCAGCATGGAGGACCTCATAGGGCCAGGCATAGCCTATCCATGCACCAGATGGCAGATTTTAGGAATTTTTTTCTTTTTCATGGACTTGACTTAACTTTCTTTGCATATATTCTTACTTTTCTATTCTCTTGCAGTTTGCTCAACTGGCAACTCAAGATTGGGGGGCCTTGTAACGCATGTGGCGGTACTTAGAATCTTGTGCCACCAGTTGTTTACATTTGTTTACCTACAGTAGCTTATAGTACTAGCACAGCCACTGTAGACACTTTATCCTCTATATTATCTTTGATTCTGCGGTTTGGTTCGGTTTCGGTTGCGCTCTCAGCGTCGGTTTCGGTTTCGGTCCGCCAGGGTTCAAGTCCCGTCTCGTTAGCACTCGCCTAGTCTTTCTCCCTTCCAGTCTATTCCCTCGCCTCAGCAGAGCTTCCTCTGCTAGGTCTGTCAGTTACCTTCTCGGCCCTTCACCACTCGACTCGCCACCGTCCACCACCAGGGTACGGGGCTCCCGAGAGGGCTCTAGTCCCCCTCAGGGGCCCTTGCCCATCCAGTGCCCATGCTCGCTAGACCACTGATCCAGGGATCCTCCTGTCGGCGCTCACAGCCGTCACAGGCGGCCAGCCTACGATGCATTTGTCAAGAGCATTCAGACGTACCCGTTTCAAGACTCCACCTCTATATTTCTCTTCGACGAATCCACGACGACACAGCAGCTGGGCACCATCATCAATCGACTCACCTATATCGGTGTTTGCGAGCTGCTGCTCCCGCCGGCCAAAATATCTCTCCGCGCGCATCTTTCCTCTCACTTGTCGAGTGTGCTGGGCGCGATCCTAGAGCAACAAGTGGAAAGCTTAGAAACAAGCTTGTGGAAGGAGGGAGTGGGCGCTGTGGTATTTGGACTGCTCCAGGATTTAATGAGCGTGTATCTCGCGCATGAGATGCCCATGTGCCGCGCAAGAGTGCTATTAAGGCAGCTGGAGGTGTGCTATAACTGGCCACAGACATGCAGATGACATTGGGAGAATGATCAGGACCACAGGCTCCGAGTGGACCACGCTGAGTCTGACTCGGAGTCGATCATGATCGAGACCCTTGCTCCCCCTCGCTCGCATTTCCAGAGATCTCGATCTGACACATATGAATGCCTTTGGTGCTCTGACTCGGTGACTAAGGTTGTCGCTGTACATAGGAAGGCCCTCTTATACTTTTAATGAAAGTGAGTGCGGCCGGGATTTAGCTGGGCGGGTCCTGCCGCCTCGCTGGCAGTGTCGGCTTTTAGTAAAACGATATCTATACCCTTCTAGCCTCTTAACTTTGATCTGATATTGTACCCTACTAGAAACTCGCCGGGGGCGGGAGGGAGGGCGATTCGGCGACGGAGACGGAGACGGAGACGGACTCGGACGTAGTAAGTGATCAGAATCCGAGTCAAGACCGTAACTTGCCAGTGTTTCCCCTCTCATTGCCAGCGTCTTTCTCCTGCCAGCCTGCGTTACATCATGGTAAAACGCCAAATGCAAAAGTGGCCATGCTCTCAATCAAGCAAGACTCGCTCTCAGACCGTGGGC
>JACXVL010000626.1:0-31662 GCA_014898675.1 Athelia sp. TMB
AGATGTACTTTGATTTGATTAACATCGATAGGTACGACTGCATTCTGGGAACCCCTTTCCTGGAACGGCAAGGGGTCTGCCTGGATTTCAAAAATAAGTGTGTGGTTATTGGGGGCATCTCCCACAAGACTTTCTCAATTGACGAAGAGATCGCATATCTCGTCAAGAGGGGGGGGGTAGAGAGAAATAATAGACGAGCCCGACCAGCCCCCAGAGAGACGGGCAGCCGTAGCCGGAACAGTCAGGCTGGATTGTCGCGCCCCACTCAGACTAACCCCCCGGTGACCAATACCGCGAGGCTGTCAACAACTGCCCAAACCACGGCACCGACCCCGACTTCATCTGCTACATCGGTTGCCGCTCCTCAACCGGCGCCAAGCATTCCTATCACCACTAGTACCCAGTCCACGAGCAACCTACCACTCGAGGATCGACTGGAGTCGCTTCCATTGTCCCGACGAATGGAACTGGACGCCCCCATCAGTGACCCACCAGTGGAGAATCCGGGAGGCTCCGCCCCCAGCTCCTCAACTACATTTAGCCCTGGCTTCGATTGGAACGGCCACCTTATCAACTCGGTGGACGATTACCACTCCATCCGAGACGCGGCCAATCGGGGGTCAGACTCAGCACTACTGCACATAGGCTTTCTTAATGCCACCCAACAGCGGATTCCACACCACTTACGATCCGCCGGTGTTAAGGAACTGTTGAAGGACTGGGCCCATTTCTCTAAGCCCCATGAAGCGAAGCGGATTCGACTTCACGAAAAGCATGGTATTAAGCTCAGGACCAAGTCACGGCGTACGTCGGATACTCAGGACGACGCCCCCTCTTCTCAAATCTCGGAGAGGGTCCTTGATAACCCCATAGCCATGGACACGGACGCGGCCCCCAACCCGGATCAACCTCCTCCTGTCCCTGCGCCCGTGTCAGGCCATACCAGCGACAGAGAGCGAGGACCTATCGCGTTGCAGGACGCTCCCATGGCGCAGGCAGACGAAAGTCGCCTGTCCGTAGTAGGACTACAGTTCGCCGACATGAACCCCGAGGACTGGCCTCCAGGCATTAGGGCGGACATTGACGGTCAGCCGGTGACCATTAGTGCAGATATGCTCCGGGTCCCACACACTCCCTACGCAGACGACGTTCACGCTTGGGAAGTTATGAACTCCCTAGCCCCCGCCCTGGACGAACATGACCCGACGTCCACTGAACGGCGCGATGAGTTCATCAGGTTGGCCATACGGGTATGGTCTGTCCCGGACTACGTCATGGTCCTGTACGGTCTTATGGGAGCCCCTATGGGAGAGCGCCCCGTCGAGCACTACCCGTTTGAAATGGACCCTTACAATACAGTCCACATCGCGGCCTGGTTCCACGACCACGGGATAGAACTGGAGTCCGAGACGGCTGAGAACCTTCACCAGTACGCCATATCAGCTTACCCATTCCTCCCCGGGGCCCTCGCCACTGGGCCTCCGACTCTGGGACAGATGAGGGCTGGGTTGGCCGGGCAACGAGTGGACATATTTGCCAGGCGCTTTCAATATCCGGCGTTGCATTTCACTCAGCCGGAGCGCGACTGGACAACCGCCACTGAGGACTACTTCATCAGCGGAAGAGCTGGTCTAGGCTTCTCATCGTCCTCTTCCTTTCCCCCGGTCGAGCCAGTGGCTCCTCGAGCCGTGCGCCCCGATTCCGGTCCTTATAGTATCCCGTCCAACGGCACGGAAGCTCCTCGCTCCGCCCCCACTCCCGAACCCGGACCACCCATTAGTGATCCGTCTCGCCGATCTCCCAGCGAAGAACCCCTCGACTACGGGGTATCGTACGAAGATGGACCGGCAGGAATGTGAGCATCGCGCAGTCAGATACAAACATCGACTATATATCTATTGGACCACTGACATTGGTCCAGAGGGGGGGAGTGTAACGCAGTCGGGAGCTAGGCGCGTTGCACAGTCTCTAAGGTCTAATTAGTACGATTATATTGTATCCGAGTACTAGCTACTTATGGCAGTCGGGTGGGTGCTTTGGTCTTTAGCCAACATCAACCCACTCTCACTAGCATCCACCCCAATACACTTGGTTTGTGGACGGTTAGTACCAGGTGTGATAAGTAGCCCTCTATACTATTCCCTTTTACACATGAGCTAGCTTCGGCAGCTGCTCCGCGAGATTATGGAGCATGACAATAAGCTGCTCGTAGAGTGGCAGCACAAGCGATAGGGTTGGTGTCTTCTCCGCAGACACAAGCTCTTGCACAACGTGAGGTACCTGTAAGAACTTGCGAATGTCGGCTAGGACTTGCAGTTCCGTCATCAGCAAAACTTGGTGGACCTGTGTAGCGCTGTACAGAGAGCTATAGGTGATTATAGAAAGGTCCCCATCTGTACAGCGCTGTACAGTGCTGTACAGACTGCTATAGACCATTCTCCCACCAGGTTTTGCTGATGGTGGGCTTGAGAGCGAGGTAGGCGATAGAATGTTGCTTTTCCTTGTTCATGAAATTGTCAATTGCCTGAGGATGTCTAATTGAATACCGCAATTGCCAAAAGCTGCCAAATCACGAAAACGTACCGGAGCCAGCTCAAGGACACGATCAATCATCAAGAAAGTCGAGGACCACCGAACCTCCATGTCCTTGAGAAGTGAGACTACACGCAGGGGCTGTTCATTCTCGCCCCAGCCACCCTGCTCATTCCCATCCTTAATTGTCTGTGCAAGCTCTTCTCGTCGCTGGCCAGAGGCTCGACATTTTTCAACCAGCTGCCGTGCCGACTGAACGACATCGGCCTCCAATGCTGTGCGATAATCGACATCTTGCTTCAGCGCCTCCGGAGTTTCGAGTTGAGCCTCAAAGAAGTCGAGGACAGTATGGTCAAAGGTTGTGGTTGAGAGATATTTGAGTGATGTCTGTACAGCAATGTTGACGACGTGAGGAAAACAGCTAGTGAAGAGAGTATCAGTGCACTGAATTACAGTATCACATGTGCGGAAAGACGCACTGTATGCGATTGCCGTCTTCATCAAAGGAAATCCCTTCGGCTCTCAGTGCGTCCATGATTTGCCGCATCATGGTATTGTTGTTTGACGCATTGTCAAGTGTAATTGTACTGATCTAGGCAGGACTTAGTACACACTATTAGGCGAGAGGGTAAAACGAACCTTATGAAGGATACCGAGCTCCTTTAGAACTTGAACAAATACTTTGCCCAAGTTGGCGCCGGTGTCACTGCCCTCGAGCTTTCTAAAAGCAAGAAGCTCCGACTTGAGGATGATGTCGCCATTTGGCAGCCGCGATAAGTAGTGCCCTGTGATAGCCAGATGCGAATCGAGATTTTCGCGGCTCCAGACATCAGCTGTGGTGGCAATACGGCCCAGCGAACACTGTTGCAAGGTTAGCAAGAAGGAATTGATCACACAGAGATTATTCAACTCACTTCTAAATCCCGTACCATAGTAGCATGCTCAATTTTGAAGCGTTCCGTAATTAGCTCCGATAATTTTGTGCGGTGGGGGATATGTCGATCCTCAAGTTCCGCACCCAGATAAAGAAGTAATTCTCGTAGTTCTGGGCACTCGATGGCATGTATAGACTATCGAAATGAATTAAAGTTGACAGTAACCCAAATTTGGACGATAATTAGCCGTACCTGGTCATCGACGGCCATCCACTTCAACAGACGCTCATAGAATCCACTGAGAGAGAAAGGCTCGCGCTCATTAATGTTTCGAGTTTGAGTTGAGCGGCCGAGGGCATCTTCCCAACCCTTGAGCCCCTTGGATACAACGATATCGAGCCACATTGCATGATGGAATCCCCAAAGATGATTGCGGATGGACGTGGTTTGACCTTGCGTGTTCTGCCATACTTTGCGAGTTCTGTCATCCCTAAGCGAATGAATATAGTTAGAGATGGGGAAAAGGACGAGAGAGTATATGTACACACTCGCATAGTCGGCAGCAAAAGTGTTTGTACTTTGCTGATGGACGTTCTCTCGACAACCTGAGCTTAAGCTCAGCTGGCGGCGGCAGCGGCACGGGGCGTCCGTCAGGCCATGCGCCAACAATGTCACTCTCTACCCCAATAACGAGGTACCAGGCATCTGACGCGGCCGTTGATTGACCATTGCCAGTGCCGGGGGAGGGGCTAACCAGAGATCCTAATGAAGGTCCTCGGGCTCGGGTGCTGAATGCAGGGTGCGGAGTCGGAACTGGAACTGCTTGACCGAGGTCGATGGGTCCAATACCGTAGAGTACGTCAGGTATCGGTGACTCCGGAGCATCCGCTATGGTCCGCCGTTTGTTTTGACGCTCGACTTCGGTAAGCCGTTTGCGTTTGCGAGTTGATTGTGTGGCGGAGCTGCTAGTGCTGACCTGGGCCGAGTTTGCGACAGAATGAGTGCGGTCGCCAAGGGCCGAGGTAGCTACAGCAGAATCCGGTAGGCAAAAAGACTGATAGCCTGATGCCGGTTGGAAAAAATGGTGGTCAGGGTGGCGGAATTGGGGTTCTGGTTCTGGTGGGGTGTATGTGCCGCGACTTGGTAAATCACTGGCCCATCGTACATCAGAGGTGTATGACAGAGGTTGGTGCTGACTCGGAGGATAGTGATAGTATTGTTGTTGAGATGGAGGACGAGGTGCCGGAGACGGGGTTTGAGGATAGGTAAATGGCTGCTGGTTTTCATCCCAGTGCCGGAATGGGTTAGAATGGTTCCTAGAGCGAGACATGTGAGGTGCGAGCTGAATGTTATGGAAAATTAGGATTATTTATACCTTCTGCAGCTATGAATGACGTTGAGAAATGCGATTTTAAATCAAAGAAATGCAATCATAAATCAGATAAACGCACCACAGATGACATCAGAGCTGTGCGCATAGCCTCGAGGTACCGTCCGAAGCTAAAAGACACTCAGTACTGAGAACTGTAGGCATCCGAGCAAGTTAAAACTGAGGTATTGACAGAATGGCTGCAGCAACGTTGAACATGTAGGATAGAAGGCGAATGAGGAGATATTACTAAGATAGGAAGGTGCCTTGATGAACTCGCGAGGCAGCTCGAGTTACTCCACCTCGAGGCACCTCGAGGTGTCAATCACTCCACAACCCCGAGCTGAGATCAACTCAGCTTACGAGGTAGCTCAGCTTGCGGCAACACTAGACGGTGTACACCATGCTTGCGCTGGGTGCGTGGCGAGCTCCATCTGATGAAGTTGACGCGTTCTTTATCGCCGATTCTCCGACCGGTCCCGATTTCCTTTTTTGGATGCTGTGCCACGCGCTCGTGTCATCGCGACGGCGCGAATTGCCGGCGAATCTCAACCTCCTTTCACGCGCGCCGTCACTTGGTTTCCGTTCCACTCGAGCCCCACCCCTTTGAACGTGTTTTTTTTACTACTTGAACGACAGCCAAGACTACGACGATATATCCAGAAACCCCAACTCCACACTCGTTACTCAACATCGATGAGCGCATACTCTAATTTCTTCGCGTCTGGGCTGCTTGCGCCTACGCAGAGTATGAACATCGATACATCTATGCCTTACACCCCCGGACCCCCTTCTTCGCCTATGCTTGCCCCGATGACACCCATCGAGCCTGTAGATCGCGGTCTCTCCATCACACCTACCCCAACGCCCCGTAGTGCTATGCTGCATCCCGCCAACGCCAACTCTAATCGCCAGGAATCCCGACCAAAATTGCGCAAACGGAAATCTAGCCTATCCGTGACAACCTCTCCTATGAGCGGCATCAAGTCGCCTATTCGTAACGCCGAGAACGCGTTGCGAAGCGTCAGTTTCATGTCGCCTTCTCGGAGCAGAAGCAGTAGTGTCAGTGGCCTTGGAATCGCGACAGAGGAAACGAGCTTCGCCGGCAGGATGAGGAGCGGAAGTGTTGGTGGATTGTTCAAGTAAGTTGCTTCTCTCCTTTCCCAAGATTCGCTTGTTCATCGGAATGTCAGCCTCAAGCCAAGGCGCGTTCTGCGCAAGGCATCTGCACCAGCACCCACCGCGCCGCTCCCTGCTCTTCCCACCGCTCCCACACAATTACTTCCTCCTCCCAAAATACAGATCCAAAATACTCAAGTGCCATTCACTGAGTCTCGCCGCCCTCTTTCCAATCGTTTCCACTCTGCAGACAATCACTACGCTTTGCACACTCACAGCAACATCACCCGTAGCACTGCTCCCGAGAGCATGGGCTCCATGTCGCTGGCGATGGCGGGTTCCGGCTTCATGAACTATAAAAGCATGGCGTCATCCCCTGCATCCCCGATGGAACGCGACCTGGGGATGGGTATGACAATCGACGAAGAGATGAAAGAGAACTGATTCCTGGCTCGACGCTACACGGCAGCAGCACAATCTCGATGGTTCTTTCTGCTCGCTTCATGGACGCTGGCTAGATTACCCAATGCGTCGTTCATTCATGTTTCAATATTTACCTTACTGTATATGACCTGGTCTGTCCATAATTCCCCGTCCCACCATTTGCATCTTCATATCTTCCGCATATTTTGTCTCTCATCCACGTTCCATCCCGTCTATATACAAATGCAGCATGTACATCTTGATACTCTTATGTCTCTTTCCGCCTATCTATGTCTGTATTCATTCTTGTCGCATGTCTATCTCGCTTTCACTTAGCTTTTGTCGTACTTGCTGTGATACGCACGGCTGCGCCGTGTTCCTGTCCCGTTCTCGTATACCGATTAACTACGCGCTTCTTGGCCGTTCGCCTTACAATAAATTTCAGGTTTGAATATTAATTACCGTTTGGAGAGTTGCAAACGCGTCGCAATATTGCTATCAGTCACAAGTCACTTGATCGCGTGCGACGCGGATCGGGACACCGTCGATCCTGCCTTGAAAGCTTGACGGCTCTCTTGCCTCTCGCCTGAACCAACATCGCCCAATTACGCTGCATGGGACCATAACTCCAATTTTTATTTTCTTTGAACTGTTTCACTGGAGAGAAAAGATGTTCGTTCTATCAATCATCAAAGTACCCGCTTCCACCAGACTCCCTGATCTGTGCTCAAGCTCGATTGCAGGACACCGTCGCGATTCATCCTTCGCAGTTTGCGGTGCCTCCTGAACAAGCTCTCATAGCTGAGATCAACAAAAAGTACGCGAACAGAGTATATCATGACGTGGGGCTCTGTATCTGTGTTTTCGACATAGTTGAGGCGGGTGAGGGGAAGGTCAGATATGGGGATGGGTTACTGTGGTATAAAGGTGCGCGTGAGGCTCCTCTTGCGCACGAGAAAGAATTCTAATATATTCTTCTCTGACCCAGTGGTGTTCAGGATGGTTGTGTTCCGACCGTTCGCCTCTGAGGTGATTTTGGCAAAAGTCAAATCCTCAGACGAGGACGGTATTCGATGTGCGTACCTGTGGCCCTTTTCATTACCAAAAATATGTTGAAGCGCAGTGCGGCAGTATCCATAGAGTTTTTCGATGACATCTACATCCCTATTCCATATCTACCTCAACCCTCCGCTTTGTGAGTGCGAACTCTCGTGCTACCCAGTCTGCTGACCGGCTATTTAGCGATCCGAACGAACGAGCGCACTTCTGGCTGCCAGAATCCACAGCCACGACAGCACATGAGCTTCTCGACTCTCCGCTGGCCTCACGAATGTACATCGACCAAAATGAGATCGTGCGCGTCCGAGTCGAAGCCGACGAATTCTGCGACGACGAACCGGGGCCTCCGAAGGCGACGGAGGGGGTGCAGGTTAGGAGGGAGGCGGGGCGCGCGCCCTTCAGTATCGTGGTGAGCAATTCACGGGCTTTTCGGAAAAGTTTTTCTCATACTTCTGTCCAGTGTTCGATGGCGGAACAAGGATTGGGTCCGATACCCTGGTGGAAATCAGCTGAAGCGGAAGGCGAGGAAGAAGAAATCATGGACGAAGATTGAGCACATTCCTATGATTAATATCCTCTAACTTATACGACGATGTTTGTGCTTGTGGACCATGCCAATATTCTGACCTACTGACGGTTATCGCTTCACTCCGGTCTGTAGCTCAGGTTGGCAACTGCTGTTGTTTGACAGTTGCCATTGGCACTTCATGAATGCCGAAAGCAGAACATGGTAGCTGGATTTCATACTGGTCTGATGATTGGGAACTCAGTAATTTCCGGGTGCCATCCTGAATGAGAGTCGTAGCTGGCTCATTTCGAAAGCCGTAGCGCTTCGATAAGGACAGTTTCAGACTGGCATTCGACTCGCAAACATATTTTCGATTTATTCGGCATACTGTTCAAACTTTATACCGCATTGAGGTGTTATCACTCCTAGTTCACGGCAAGGGAGTCCCGCGTCGTGACATACCCTTTGATTTGGTCCAGCTCAGTGCCCCACGACTTATCGGCATTATAAGTGGTCTCGTGGTTCTTCCAAGACCGCGACCCGTTCCCACCTTGCAAATGAGAAGATCTGAAGGTGAAATCTACGCCAGTTGAGTCAGCACGAAGAATTGAAGATCAAAAGGCAGAGAAAATCACCCAGATAGACATCCTTATAATCACCGGCTTTCAGAACGAAGTGTGAAAGGCCGTAAATATCTGCCTTTTCCACCGGAACACCCATTTGATAAGGCAGACCATTGCCTCCATCCTGGTTTGGAAAAGCCAGTCAGTGTTATGCTGATTGAATCCTGTTCGATGACCTTACGTTGTTAAGCAAGAGCGAAAGTATGATTTCTGTCTCTTGCCCCGAGCACGATGCTTCTTGCTGGCAGCTTTTGGGGTGAGTGAAAGTCTCCAGATACGACGGCGAGAAGTCAGTGGGTTTCTCGCCAGAATATGCTAGCATCCTCTCGGACCAATCGATTGAATCTGTGCATTATTGGTGAGCGATATCCTTGATGAATGTAAAAATGGGTCGCTATTACGCACAAGTCGTGAGACCGTCCTTTGTATCTGCGGCACAGCGAGGAAGTTGCTGCTTTGCCCTAGCCTCTGGATTGGTAATCTTCGTGGTGAGGGTGTATGCAGTTGCACTATTTGCATTGGGCTGCTCGATGGTGCCGCTGTGAATGGCAACGACATGAATTTGGCCGTGTTTTTCCCAGTATTTGATGTTATTTTCTTTATCGGCATTGCCGGGGTCTGAGTTGTCGAGATAGGCTCCAGTAGGGTATATATGAAGGTCTACAGTCCACGTGACAGTAACCGGCGTGTCTCCCCGCTGTGGGTCGACAATGGGAACAGATTTGCGTTCCATGACAGGCATAGTCCGGCTAGAATACGCTTCTTGAGGAAGCATGCTATATGACAAGGGCCACGACGTACTTTACATAGTGGCTGTCAGGTGGTCCAAGCAGATTGTTGTGGATGGCCATGGATGCGAAGATGAAGGGTGATGATGAACTTGGCTCGTCTGGCCGGGGAGCTCTCCTTTAAAGCAATTTCAGCACACAGCCTCGCCGATACGCCATCAGTCAGGGGGAGGGAACGAAGGTGCAAATCGATAAGCCGATTACGAGTGCCTCGCCTTCGAGCCCATTTGTCGCCACGTCTGCAACTTGACAGGTCGATTGGGAGTCGATCTGCGGCTAAGGAGCGGAACTATGCCGCGCTTTTGATCAGCAGGGCACAAAGGTGTTCTGGGTTGGGGCCTTTCAATGGCCATCATATATAGCCGTACATGCTGTCTTAAAGCCGCGCAATTTCATGATACGGGGGATTGGTTACGAGCCTTCTAGCGGATGATATGGTGGAATGCATCGCGCATCGCCGATGGAGACACGGCGCTTCCTGATGGTGAAAAGATCGTGCACATCGTGCAATGCAAGTGGAGATAGGCTATGCTTTCTTAATAGTATTGAGTCGAAAGATGGCCTATATCTATTGTGTTTGATAGTTTGAGCGGTGGAGACCTTCGTTGGAGGAATAAGTAGGAGTTGAGAGACACAATGTTGAGAATGATTGCATACCTCCGATGGGTCACAACGCGTACCAAATTGAACTTCGCAGCTAAGTAGCTACTTGCAATTGGAAGAAAGCGGTCGTACATCTCCGAATTCGGCAAGACATCGAGATCGCTAGTCATCGACTGAGCCATCGCGCTACCCCACAGCTAAATCACCAAGTTCCGCGTTCCGTGCCACCTATTCAGAAGGAATCCTTGTTCGCTTCACATATCATCTAGGCTAGATGAGGATAGTCTCCTCGTTATCAGCGAGTGCTCAGATCAACGGGTGGCCTATGTAGTCGCCAAGTGGACACCACAAGTCATGGGATTCTGGACGCAGTGTTCATCAGACCGGTGATACCAATGCTTTGGGAGCCAGGAGTGTTGCATGTTAGATACTTTTGTATCAGGTCGGGAAGCTCGGAGCGAACCGCGGACAAGCGTGAAGACGTCTAGCGTGAAAGTTGATCGGCGAAGATTGCCTCCAAACCCCCACGGCTATCCAAGTCGGCGAATGGGATGGGTAGGGCGAGCGCGGCAACGACAGTGCCCACGCTCCCTGGTTGGCCGTGTAGCACCCCCGCGCGCCCCAGAGCGTCCCGTAGTGTCACGTGCAACGTAAGTCCGCTTCTCTCTCCGGAAGTCGAGGCCGAGTTCGAAGTGCGTTGAAGTGCAGCGAGCGGCTTTGTGACGGCGCCGTCGCACCTTGCCCCCGAGCACCCGCGGGCAGTGCCGGGCGCCTGCTCCTTCGTCCCACATGCGTCTGAGAGCAATCATCGCTTAACGCGAGCCCCCACTGGCCACTACCACACACCCGTCGCATCGGCAAAGTTCGCGTGCCGAATACGTGCACGGGCGTTCGTGAGGCTGACGAGCAGCCAGCCTTCTGACATCGCGAAGCAGTTCGCTTCGCCCGCGGAGTGGGGATTCTGCTGCGCGTGGGGGTCTGGTGCATCCTTCGCGTTGGGATGATTTGGGGGAAGGAAGGAAGCGCGGACGGATGTGCGGGTAGCGTCGCGCGCGCCAGCTTATTGGTGCCTGGCGAAAATCTGTCTCGTGACACTCTTGTTTCTAATTGCACGCAGGGTGCGTGGGTATCGTATTCTGGTCCGAGATGCGCCTTCCACGAGGACGCGCTCATCGGGCAAGGCTGTTGGGGGGGCAGAGCGGGTGCAGTGCAAGCCATTGGAGGGCGGGATCAAGTGGGTACGTGGAGAGTTGCCCGAGTGCATCTGGTCTGCTTCCGCTTTGTCTACCCCATCTCCTTCCACGGCGCTGGCGAGTGGCTCCAATACCCACTTCATATACGACCTTTTACACACCCTCCTCAGTCTCGCCAATTCGTGCGGCCCCTCCACGAAGTGCAAGGCGTCTGAAGTGTGCCCAGGCAGGAAGTCATCCATAAAGTTGCGCACGAGCAGGAGCGTGATGCGCGGGGCGGAAACGTGCTGCTTAGCGGGGGTGCGCGCTGCACGGAGAGGTGGCCCGTGAAAAGAGGGACGCGCTGTGGAGATGGATGTAAAGGCATTGAGAACTGCGGCGGGCCGGGAGAGCTCGAGATCGCGTTCGAGGTCACGGTCAGAATAAGCGTCGTGGTGCTTGATGAGGACGCGTGCGAGGACGCGTCAGGGGCGGGGCGTAGGTGCAGGCTTCGGCAGGACGGTGGAGAGGCAGAGCATCGTCACCTACGTATCTGGGCCAGGGATTGGGTTCGGCCGTGCGGTGCGGGCAGCTCGGGCACTGGGGTCTTGGTAAAGCTTTGGGCAGGCCGGGGGATGGACGGCGGGGAGACTGGTGACATGTGCTCATGTGTAGGTTTGTTGGTCCGGGGCGCGTCTACTGTACATGTGGGCTGTGTTTCAATCTGGTAGAGGTGATTGCGCCCTGGATCTCTGGGCCCGGTCTTGTTGACGAGTGTCTGGACAGTGTCTGGACGGGGAAAGCATTGTGAAGGAATGAATTGACTCCGTGCCACTCCGCGCAATGTTACACAGGGGGCGTGGTACAATATTCGGTCACAGGATACTGACAAAATATGCAAGAACAGTGAGAACATGTTTCGTATGATGTTTCACCACAAAATATTTGCTAAAGATTTGGTGTATTTTTGGCATGATTGAGGCGCAAACATGAGAAAGAACATGTCAAATGTTCAGAGACAAAGCATTGCAAATTTTATCCATGCCTGGCGGGCGTTTGGCTCGAATATTTATTGTTCTTTGTACCTGAACATCACCATTGTCTCCTACGTGATTCAGGGCTGAACAATGCGAAAATAGATACAATCTTCTTTGAATATTTTGTGGAGAAACACCACATGGGACATGTTCTCACTGTTTTCGCATATTTTGTCAGTATTCTGTGGCTAAATATTGTACCATGCCCCCTGTGTTAGAATGTGGACTGGCTTTCAGCGCTTATTTACAGGTTGTTATCGATTTCTCCATCACCCATCTATTGTTCGTTGGTGAGCAGCTAGATAGTCTTGCAGGTCTTTAATCACGCAGATCACGAATACCAGCAATCTCGGCTAAAGTGCACTTCTCGTTCTGTATCGTCCTCCATACCATATTGCCGCATCAAGCAACACCATGGACACTGGCCATGGGCAAGTCCAGGAACCGCAGGGTTCATCTTCAGCATGTCGAATTCACCGAATTGTTTTCGAGTTCTAACGATATGCTCCATTTAGAATGTTTTCTCCACCACCGAATCTAACAATGTCTACAATGCTGGCAGGGATGTCGTGAATCACTTTAACTCCAGTACGAGACACATCCGTTCATCCTTCGAAGTCTTTCTCACATCAGATATACCAGCTCCCGACCAGACGGGTCTGTTTCCCAACTTCGTCGTTCCGGATGCTGCCTATAACGGCCGCACCACGAGATCGGGATGTCTCGATGGCACCAGGAAACCAGTCATCTCCAAGATCTTAGGATGGAAAGATGACATGGACGCGATGCCGATTTGCTGGCTAAGCGGTCCGGCAGGATATGGGAAGTCGGCTGTGTCACAGACGGTCGCGGAGTCTTGCGCAAACGAGGGAACGCTAGCGGCTAGTTTCTTCTTCCTTCGTGGCGCGGGAGGGCGCAGCGAGTTCAGGCATTTCATCACTAGCCTGGCCTTCCAAATCACAATATCCATCCCTAAAGTCAAACCGCTCGTTCTAAAAGCGCTTCAGGACGACCCTACGATTCCTTATCAATCGACCACCGAGCAACTCCAGAAACTTATCTTGGGACCTCTGGTTGCCCTTCCCGGATTTCTTACGTCCAGCGGTCGGCTCCTCGTCGTGATTGATGCGCTTGATGAGTGCAATGATCGTCAGGCGATGCAAGAATTCATCGTCATTCTCGCCAGTGCATGTTCGAGCCAGAACCTCCCGTTACGATGGCTACTCACTAGCCGCGGCGAGGAGCATATTCGCCGGAGCTTCTCGAACGATGTTCCTAAAGCCGCGACAGCCCTCGTCCAATTGGATGAGTTCGATGCTCGTGTGGACATAGGAGCATTCCTCAGGGCCCGATTCTCAGAGATCATAAAACATAACCCTCGCCTCTTTCGTGACTTCCCTCAGCCATGGCCTTCCCTAGAAGAATTCCGCGCTTTGGTGTGGAAGTCATCTGGACTTTTCATCTTCGCAGCGACCTTGGTCAATTTCATCACCGATGGAAATGGCCCTCCGGATGAGAAACTGAAAAGTGTTTTGGACATGCATGCCGGCCTCGACCCCTTATATGACCAAGTAATCCGAGCCGTCAGCCCCGGGATCACCTGCTTTCGCAAGGTGCTCGCGGCGCTCATGATTTCCTACAGGCAACCATCAGTCGAACTGCTCGCGGATATGCTCCAACTCGGTACACACGCCGTACTGCACGCGCTGATGGCCATTCAATCGATCATTCGCATTCCAGCTGATGACAGCGCACCCATCCAGCTCAACCATACTTCGCTTCGAGATTTCCTCGTGGACAGCGATCGCGCCAAGGACCTATTTATCAACCCTTCAATGGCTCACGCAACCTTTACGGTCGACTGTGTGAAGCTTTTGCGCAGGAACCTGAGGCAGGACACATTTACCAGGGACAAAGCGACATTGTACGCTGCTGAATATTGGCCTCGTCATTTGGGGGATTCCTCTGCTGCCATAAAGGATATTCCTGAGCTTCTCGGAGCTCTGCAAGACTTCTCATCCAAGGTAATTGAACCTTGGGTTAATATACTAATGAGAGATATCGGACCGTCGAAAATGATGGATACTCTCATTGCTAAGTACAAGGTACCACTGTTCCTAAGAAATTTGGGATACAAACTCACTGCACGAAAGCCAAGCGAACGCGACCTAGCGGGGGTTCTAAAGCAAATAAATGCAAAAATTAAGGTACATTCGCTCACTGCATCCTCGCGCCTGTTAGTCATTCACTTTCTCGCAGACGGTATGCTATGAGTTTTCGTTTTGGGTAATTAAAATGATAAATGTGCTGCGGCAGGACGTAGGTCGAATGCTCTTTTGAAATATTGGACCTGCTCAGACTGAGATATGACTTGGTCTATATCTGGGGATAGCTGGTGAGAAAAGTTGCAATCAACCAAAGTCGACGCTGAATGCTGTCTTCGCAGGAGGTGTGCATTGTTTCACACGCCGAGCGTTTGATCTTATTACTTGAAGTGATAGGACGCCGAACAGTGCGGTATAGTAGGTTTTTCATCTGACTAAAATACCCTTGCTCACGCTGTCGCCGCTGTGTCTGTAGATCGTGCGTGACTATCTTGTTTGATACAAGACTTTGGCTCATGCCGTCGCCACTGTGTCTGTAGAGAGTGCGTGACCATCTTGTTTGATACAAGACCCTCGCTCACGCCATCACCGCTGTGTCTGTAGATCGTGTGTGACCATCTTGTTTGATGCAAGATCCTTGCTCATGCCGTCGTCGCTGTGTTTGTAGCCTGTGCGTGACCGTCTTGTTTGATACAAGATCCTCGCTCATGCCGTCGCTGCTGAATCTGTAGAGAGTGCGTGACCATCTTGTTTGATACAAGACCCTTGCTCACGCCATCGCCGCCGGGTCTGTAGGAAGTGCGTAACCATCTTGTTGGATACAAAACCTTTGCTCACGCCGTCGCCACTGTGTCTGTAGAGAGTGCGTGACCATCTTGTTTGATACAAGACCTTCGCTCACGCCGTCGCCGAGGTGTCTGTAGCCCGTGCGCGACCATCTTGTTTGATACAAGACCTTCGCTCACGCCGTCACCGCGGTGTCTGTAGCCCGTGCGTGACCTTCTTATTTCAAGATCCTCGCTCACGCCTTCACCGCGGTGTCTGTAGATTGTGTGTGACCAATCTTGTTTAATACAAGGCCCTTGCTCATGCCGTCGCCACTGTGTCTGTAGGAAGTGCGTGACCATCTTGTGTGATGCAAGACCCTTGCTCACGCCATCGCCGCCGGGTCTGTAGGAAGTGCGTAACCTTCTTGTTTGATACAAGACCCTTGCTCATGCCGTCGCCGCTGTGTCTGTAGATCGTGCGCAGCCGTCTTGTTTGATGCATGACCTTCGCTCACGCCGTCACCGCGGTGTCTGTAGCCCGTGCGTGACCATCTTATTTCAAGACCCTTGCTCACGCCGTCGCTGCTGTGTCCGTAGAGTGTGCGTGACCATCTTATTTGATACAAGATTTGCTCACGCCGTCGCCGCTGTGTCTGTAGTATGTGCGTGACCATCTTGTTTGATGCAAGATCCTTGCTCATGCCGTCACCGCGGTGTCTGTAGATTGTGCGTGACCATCTTGTTTGATACAAGACCCTTGCTCACGCCATCGCTGCTGTGTCTGTAGCCCGTGCGTGACTATCTTATGTAGTTCTTTCAAGAACCTTGCTCACGCTTTCGTCACTGCGTGCCTGTAGTCGGTGTGTCGCCATCTCCTTCAATTCAAGACTCTTGTTTATGCAGTCGCCGGTGTGCGTCCCCAGGCGGTATGTGCCTATCCTCCCTGATTCAGAGAACTACGCTCACACTGACATTACTGTGCGCCTGCAGAATGTGTGTCATTCATTCAACCCTCATGGCTATTGGTTGCTCACGGCATTTACATCAATCGCAGGATGTCTGTTTATTCCCTATATCTAGCAATTACTTCATTGACATGACAGCATCTGTTACCGACGATTGTCACCCTAACATATCAGATTGTTGGCGCTCTTCTTCACATCTATTAAACCATATCTGAAAGTTGTTCTATTTCTAGATTGTGAGTAGTCCTACATGCTCTGTATTGTCCGGTTGACAGCCGTGCATAACCCACCCCTTTAGCGAGTAAGTCGTTCTGATACTGTATTTATCCGGATGCTGAGCCTCAGCGGTAATGTTCCAGTGGGTACGCGGATAAAAATAATGTGTTCCAATTCGAAATCCTCACGATGGGCAACCGCATTCCTTTTCCCATTTTTCAGCGAGTGCGTGAAGGGGTATCCACCTTGACCTACTGCCTGATACTCATCACCTCCAGGTTGCGCGACGAGAAGAAAAACCATTGGCAAAATTGTCGCGGCAGCTTAAGCTTCATCTTAAGCCACTAAGGTCCCTGGTACGCAAACTCACGCACCAAACTATCGATCTAATCTGAGATGCATACATTGCTTTTGGTCACTCAGATGGGTGACGAAGCGGATAGCGATTGGTGACGAATAAGAGTCTGGCTAAGGGCGCAGGGACGGTTGTGGATGTCGGAATGGGAGGCTTTGATGTCACTTTCGGAAATGTTGATTGGTTATGTTTTGGTGCTTTCTCTCGGGGCGAACTGGGCACTGAATGGTTAAACTCGAGATGCTATCGAGCGGCGCGAGTAACATGGGGCATGCAGCACAAGCATAAGCCTAGGCTTAAAGTAACTTAGCGTTTGCGAGTCATGCGCATACCGAGTTAGTAGTTTGAACACGCAAACCCTCTCTGATCCGACCACTCGCTCTCGCGCATGTCTCCAGTTCTGCTGCAGTTGCCAGGAACGTAAACATACAATCAAAATCAGCAGCGCCTAGAAATCGAGCGCGTCGGCTTCACGGTGGTCAAGATGACGAGCAAAGGACGTGGAGGACTGGCCATTCGTTAGCGGGTATTTCTGAGAGGTAAAAAGGTCGTTTAATAAGGTGCACCAGTGCGAGGAAGAAGCGCAGGTCGATGAACAGCTCACACATATGATATATGCGTGTGCCATATTGGATAGCTGCACCGTCACATTCAGGCCTCGAGATGTAAATGTTCTGACAGTAGAGTGTATTGGCGATGTATAATATACATCAGCATCTTCTACACCAAGAAATCTTCAACTGTAAATCTTATCAAGCACACGCCATCACACCAACACGACCGAAACCCAAACAGCACCACCTACGCCCCCCCCTCCCGCGGCCCGAACCCCCACACCTCCACCACCGCGCGCCCCGCGCGCTTCCCCAGCACCACACACCCCGCGCGCCCCACGCCCACGCCCACGCCCGCGCCCGCGCCGCCGTCCCCGCGCTCCGCGAGCTCGCGCACGTAGTCCCCGCTGCGCGCGCCGAACAGCCGCGCGCGCCCGTCGCCGCCGCCCGTCGCGAGCAGCCCGTGCGGGCCGGGCGCGAGCGCGGTCACCGCGCCGTCGTGCGCGGCGAGGCGGTAGAGGGGGCGGAGGGAGGGGAGGGCGTGCGCGAGGACGCGGCCGTCGGCGGCGCCGGAGGTGAGGACCGCGTCGGAGGGGGTGGGGGAGGGGGGGAGGAAGGCGAGGGCGGTTATGAGGGAGGTGTGGCCTGTCAATACTGCGAGGCATTCTCTGATTGGGTGAATGATTAGCCACGGAGCGAGTAAGAGATATGAGCGAGACCCACCCGCTCTCAACACTCCACACGCGCACGGTCGCGTCCAGCCCGCCCGACGCGACGTACGTCCCATCGCACGCGACGACATACACCTGCTGCTGGTGCCCCCGCAGCACCCACCTGCACCGCCCCGCGCCCTCCTCCGAATCCCCCACCTCTCCCTGCCCCATGTCACCCGCCCCCACCCCGCCCTCGCCCACCTGCACGACGTCCCACACGCGCACCGTCGCGTCGTAGCTCCCGCTGACGACGACCACCCCGCCCGCGGGGGCGCGCGCGGCGACGACGCTGCGCACGCTGTCGGCGTGCCCGCGCAGCACGCCCGCGCCCGCGCCCGCGCGCACGTCCCACAGGCGCAGCGTGCCCTCGCGCCCGCCCGACACCACGTACGGCGGTGCTGCGGTTGCGGGATGGGAGGGGGGCGGGAGCGCGGCGAGGCAGCGCACGGTCGCGGTGTGCCCGCGCAGCACGTGCAGACAGTGCCCGCTCCGCACGTCCCACACGCGCACCGTCTTGTCGCACGCGCCGCTCACCGCCCGTGCGCGCCCCCCCTCGCCCGCGTCGATTAGGGCGACGCACCACACGCCCATGGTGTGCCCGACGAGCGTGCGCGCGAGGACGCCGCTGCGCGCGGCGAAGACGTGCACGCGCGCGCTCGCGAGGCCGACGAGGATCCACGCGGGGGAGAGCGCGAGGCACGTCGGCTCCGCGGCGGGCGCGGGGGCGTCGGAGGGGGGCGCGGGGAGGCGGTGCGTGCGGAGGAGCGTGCCGCGTGTGCGCCAGTTCATCACTGCCCGCCAAGACCAATGTCAGCTGTGGTTACAAGAAGAGGGGAGGGGGGGGGGCGTACGGGTGTTGTATTCGCGGGCAAAGTGCGCCTTCCACGAGAAGGGCGCGGGGCGCGCGGGCGGGGCGGGGGCGGTGGGGGACGTCGAGCGCGCGCGGTGCGCGAGCCACTGCAGCGCGGGGTCGAGCGGGTACGCCGCGAGGTGCTCCAGCGCCTCCAGCGGCTCCTCCTCCTGCCCCCTCCTTCTCCCCCCCATTCCCCGCCCCCGCCCCATCCGCACCCGCGTCCAGGTCGAACCCCCACTTCGCACACATCCCGCACCACACGCCCTCGCCCACGAGCGCGCCCCACCGGCGGCACACGCGCAACCCTTCACAGCGCGCGCGGCTCGTCGACGAAGGCGAGCACGTGCAGCGCGAGCTCGGCCGGGAGGTCGCCGAGGAAGTCGCGCGTGAGCGGCGGCGGCGCGCAGCTCCGCGGAGAAGAGCAGTGCCGCGAGGAAGGGGGCGCGCGCGGCGGGGGCGAGGGCGGTGAACGCCGCGAGGGCCGCTGCGGGGGTGGGGTTTTGCGGGCTTGGGATGCTGGAGAGGGGGTGGGGAATGACGGGCGACGGGCGCGGTGACGGCGCGGGCGTGGGTGGGACGGCGATGGAGAGGTAGAGCGTCGTCGTTGATGCGCTTGGGTCAGGGATCGGGATTGGGTGGGCGGGTCCTGGGAGCTCGAACAGTAATTTTTCCTCATACTTCTGTGCAGTGTTCAATGGCGGGACAAGTGTTGGGCCCGATACCTTGGTGGAAATCAGCTGAAGCAGAAGGCGAGGAAGAAGAAATTATGGTCGAAGATCGAGCACGTTCCCATGCTTGATACTTTCTCACATATCTTGATGGTTGTGCTCGTGGACCATCGCCGTGGACCACGGCACCACATTTCTTCAAGCTAGGATCTTTTTTTGTTAGACCGAGAGTTCGCTACAAAGTGATTCGGAGGCACATATGATGCAGTTGAAAGACTGTCTTTTGTTTACATCACCCCACATCGACAGGTGGCAGTCATCACCGCGATAGCCCTTTGATTGTTTCCAGCTCGATGACATGCGCACTAGAATCGCTATTTTTGTGTGACCACTTCGTTCCCCATCCTGCCTCCATAGAACCTTGGAAAGTGAAAGCTGCGGCATACGAGTCAGTGCGAGAGAATGGACGTTGAAAAGCGGGGAATCTTACACAACTGAATGTCCTCATAGTCACCAGTGGCGAGTGTAAAGCTTGTACGACAGTCCGTAAATCTCTGCCTTTTCTGCAGCGGCGTTGTGCTGGTTGGAAAGGACAGTCAGTTTTGCACTCAATGAAACTTCCTCAAAGACCTTACGGCGTCGAGTATAAGCTTGATTTCCGTCTCATTCCCATCGTACGATGATTCTTGCACGCATTTTTTGATCCGAGTGAAAGTTTTCTTTATTTGCGGGACATATTCTTTGGCCTCCTCGCGATCCCACATCTCCATCTTATGGGACCATTCAGTCGTATCTACGGATTGTGTGAGTGGCACGCTCAAGGTACAAGTGAACTAATGTTGCGCACAAGTCGTGATATCGTCCTTCGTCACTCCCGAGTCATTTGGAGGTAGTTGCATCCTGGCTCGAGCCCCGTGATTGAGGATCTTCGTGGTGAGGATGTAGTCCTTTGGCCAGAACGGGTTGGGCTGCTTGATCAGTCCTCGGTGAACTACCACGACATGAACTTCTCCTCGTTTTTTCCAGATGCTTATGTTGCCCTTTGAGTTCTCGTCGTTTGAGGTGTCAAGATATGCCCCCGTTGGATAGACGTGGACGTCAGCGGTCCACGATACAGTGATCGGAAATGCTTCTTTGTGTTCGTTGTATATTGGAATCGGTTTATTATCAAAGACGGTAAGAGCTTTGCTAGTATGCCTATCGTGAGGAAACACCCAATATGATAGGATTTATGGCGTACCGTACGTAGTGGGTGCTCACCGGCACACGCAATCCATCGTGATCAGGGGCCATGGTGTATTTGATGATGGAAGGCGAAGGTGGACTGTGTTGAGTGGATTCCCAGAAAAGCTCTTCTTGAATGCGATTTCTGCGCACAGCTTCGCCGACACGCAATCACTGCGAGGTTACATCAAATACTTCGCCTTAGAGCCGATTCGTGGTCTTGCAGCGGAAATATACTCGCCCAATCGGTCAGGAAGACGGCAGGAAACAATGCACGGTCTACATTGAGAACAATCAACCACCATCACGCACATGTTATATTGTGGCCACTTACCTATGTGACGAACTGAATTCAGAGTCGGGTCCGTAAAAAGATTCCTGATGGATAACAAGATTGTGCAGATTGTGGAGATAGACGGTACTCTGTTGGGATTATTGACTCGAAGCGTCCTATATTTATGATGCTTGAGGTCGTTCGGGCAGTGATAACCTTTCTTAGAGTAGTAAGTGGGAGCTGAGAGGCATAATGTTAGAGATGATTACATACCTCTGATGCGTCACAAGGCCTTATACCGAATTCATCTTCACTGGTATTTCATAGCTGCTTACAGTTGGGAGAATTCGGTCGATACATTTCTGACCTCAGCGGAGCGTCGAGACCGCCGGATTCGTACCACCCCACTGCTAAGTCACTAAGTTCCGCATTCCGTGTCTTCACAGAAAGAATCCTTGTTCGCTTTATGTTCGCTTCCCATATCATCTAGCCCAGATGAGGATGGTCTCCTCGTTATCGGCGAGCGCCCATTCGCTGCTCAGATCAACGTGGGCCTACGTGATGAACTCGTCAAGTGGATAGCATAAGTCATGGGACTCTGGACGCAGTGTTCATCAGACCGGTGATAGCGATGCTTTGGGAGCCAGGAGTGTTGCATGGTAGATACTTTTGTATCAGGTCGGGAAGCTCGGAGCGAACCGCGGACAAGCGTGAAAGTTGATCGGTGAAGATTGCCTCCAAACCCCCACGGCTATCCAAGTCGGCGAATGGGATGAGTTGGGCAAGTGCGGTAACGACAGTGCCCATGCTCCCTGGTTGGCCGTGTAGCACCCCCGCGCGCCCCAGAGCGTCGCGTAGTGTCGCGTGCAACGTAAGTCTCTCTCTCCGGAAGTCGAGGCCGAGTTCGAAGTGCGTTGAAGTGCAGCGAGCGACTTTGTGACGGCGCCGTCGCACCTTGCCTCCGAGCACCCGCGGGCAGTGCTGGGCGCCTGCTCACACATGCGTCTGGTAGCAAACATCGCTTATCGCGAGCCCTCACTGGCCACCACCACGCACCCGTCGCATCGGCTAGGGTTGGCGTACCGAATACGTGCACGGGCGCTCGTGAGGCCGACGAGCAGCCAGCCTTCTGACATCGCGAGGCAGCTCGCTTCGCCCGCGGAGTGGGGATTCTGCTACGTGTTGGGGTCTGGTGCATTCTTCGCGTTGGGATGGTCTGGGGGAAGGAAGGAAGCGCGGATGGATGTGCAGATAGCGTCGCGCGCACCAGCTTATTTCTGCCCGGCGAGAATCTGTCTCGTGACGTCCTTGTTTTTAATTGCGCGCAAGGTGCACAGGGCTGTTGGGGGGGCAGAGCGGGTGCAGTGCGAGCCATTGGAGGGCGGGATCAAGTGGGTACGTGGAGAGTTGCCCGAGTGCATCTCGTCTGCTTCCACTTTGTCTACCCCATCTCCTTCCGCGGCGCTGGCGAGTGGCTCCAATACCCACTTCATATACGACCTTTTACACACCCTCCCCAGTCTCACCAGTTCGCGCGGCCCCTCCACGAAGTGCAAGGCGTCTGAAGTGTGCCCAGGCAGGAAGTCATCCAAGAAGTTGCGCACGAGCAGGAGCGTGATGCGCGCGGCGGAAACGTGCTGCTTAGCGGGGGTGCGCGCTGCACGGAGAGGAGGCCCGTGAAAAGAGGGACACGCTGTGGAGATGGATGTAGAGGCATTGAGAACTGCGGCGGGCCGGGAGAGCTCGAGATCGCGTTCGAGGTCACGGTCAGAATAAGCGTCGTGGTGCTTGATGAGGACGCGTGCGAGGACGCGTCATGGGCGGGGCGTAGGTGCAGGCTTCGGCGGGACGGTGGAGAGGCAGAGCATCGTCGCCTACGTATCTGGGCCAGGGATTGGGTTCGGCCGTGCGGTGCGGGCAGCTCGGGCACTGGGGTCTTGGTAAAGCTTTGGGCAGGCCGGGGGATGGACGGCGGGGAGACTGGTGACATGTGCTCATGTGTAGGTTTGTTGGTCCGGGGCGCGTCTACTGTACATGTGGGCTGTCTTTCAATCTGGTAGAGGTGATTGCGCCCTGGATCTCTGGGCCCGGTCTTGTTGACGAGTGTCTGGACAGTGTCTGGACAGGGAAAGCATTGTGAAGGAATGAATTGACTCCGTGCCACTCCGCGCAATGTTAGAATGTGGACTGGCTTTCAGCGCTTATTTACAGGTTGTTATCGATTTCTCCATCACCCATCTATTGTTCATTGGTGAGCAGCTAGATAGTCTTGCAGTTCTTTAATCACGCAGATCACGAATACCAGCAATCTCGGCTAAAGTGCACTTCTCGTTCTGTATCGTCCTCCATACCATATTGCCGCATCAAGCAACACCATGGACACTGGCCATGGGCAAGTCCAGGAACCGCAGGGTTCATCTTCAGCACGTCGAATTCACCGAATTGTTTTCGAGTTCTAACGATATGCTCCATTTAGAATGTTTTCTCCACCACCGAAGCTAACAATGTCTACAATGCTGGCAGGGACGTCGTGAATCACTTTAACTCCAGTACGAGACACGTCCGTTCATCCCTCGAAGTCTTTCTCACATCAGATATACCAGCTCCTGACCAGACGGGTCTGTTTCCCAACTTCGTCGTTCCGGATGCTGCCTATAACAGCCGCACCACGAGATCGGGATGTCTCGATGGCACCAGGAAACCAGTCATCTCCAAGATCTTAGGATGGAAAGATGACATGGATGCGAAACCGATTTGCTGGCTAAGCGGTCCGGCAGGGTACGGGAAGTCTGCCGTATCACAGACAGTCGCGGAGTCCTGCGCAGAGGAAGAAACATTGGCAGCGAGTTTCTTCTTTCTTCGAGGCGCAGGAGGGCGCAGCGAGTTCAGGCATTTCATCACTACCCTCGCCTTTCAAATCACATTGTCCATCCCCAAAGTCAAACCGCTCGTTCTAAAAGCGCTTCAGGACGATCCTACGATCCCTCATCAATCGACCGCCGAGCAACTGAAGAAACTTATCTTTGGACCTCTGGTGGCCCTTCCCGGGTTTCTTTCATCCAGTGGCAGGCTTCTCGTCATAATCGATGCGCTTGATGAGTGCAATGATCGTCAGGCGATGCAAGAATTCATCGTCATTCTCGCCAGTGCCTGTTCGAACCAGAACCTCCCTTTGCGGTGGCTACTCACGAGCCGCGGCGAGGAGCATATTCGCCGGAGCTTCTCGAACGATGTTCCTAAAGCCGCGACAGCCCTCGTCCAACTGGATGAGTTCGATGCTCGTGTGGACATAGGAACATTCCTCAGGGCCCGATTCTCAGAGATCATAAAACATGACTCTCGCCTCTTTCGTGGCTTCCCTCAGCCATGGCCCTCCCTAGAAGAATTCGAGGCTTTGGTCGAGAAGTCATCTGGCCTTTTCATCTTCGCAGCGACCTTGGTCAATTTCATCACCGATGGAAATGGCCCTCCGGATGAGAAACTGAAGAGTGTCTTGGACATGCATGCTGGCCTCGACCCCTTATATGACCAAGTACTCCGATCTGTCAGCCCTGGGATTACCTGCTTTCGCAAGGTGCTCGCGGCGCTCATGATTTCCTACAATCAACCATCAGTTGAAATGCTCGCGGACATGCTCCAACTCGGTGCACAACACGTGCTCTATGCGCTGATGGCTATTCAATCGATCATTCGCATCCCAGCTGATGACAACGCGCGCATCCAGCTCAACCATACTTCGCTCCGAGATTTCCTCGTGGACAGCGATCGCGCCAAGGACCTATTTATCGACCCTTCTATGGCTCACGCAACCTTTACGGTCGACTGTGTGAAGCTTTTGCGCAGGAACCTGAGGCAGGATACATTTACCAGGGATAAAGCGACACTGTACGCTGTTGGATATTGGCCTCATCATTTGGGGAATTCCTCTGCTGCCATAAAGGGTGTTCCTGAGCTTCTCCGAGCTCTGCAAGACTTCTCATCCAAGGTAATTGAACTTTGGGTTAACGTACTAATGGCAGATATTGGACCGGCGACAATGATGAATACTCTCATTGAACTTAGTGCTAAATACAAGGTGCCACTATTCCTAAGAAATTTAGGATACAAACTCACTGCACGAAAGCAAAGCGAACGCGACCTAGCGGGGGTTCTAAAGCAAATAAATACAAAAATTAAGGTACATTCGCTCACTGCATCCTCGCGCCTGTTAGTCATTCACTTTCTCGCAGACGGTATGCTATGAGTTTTCGTCTTGAGTAATTTAAATGATAAACGTGCTGCGGCAGGACGTAGGTCGAATGCTCTTTTGAAATATTGAATCTGCTCGGACTGAGATATGACTTGGTCTATATCTGGGGATAGCTGGTGAGAAAAGTTGCAATCAACCAAAGTTGACACTGAATGCTGTCTTCGCAGAAGGTGTGCATTGTTTCACACGCTGAGCGTTTGATCTCAGTACTTGAAATGTTAGGACTGCAATCAGTACGGTTTAGTGGGTTTTTCATCAGACTGAAATACCCTTGCTCACGCCGTCGCCGCTGTGCCTGTAGTTTGTGCGTGACCATCTTGTTTGATACAAGATCCTCGCTCACGCCGTCGCCGCTGCGTCTGTAGCCAGTGCGTGACCATCTTGTCTGATGCAAAACCCTTGCTCACGCCGTCGCCGCTGTGCCTGTAGCGTGTGCGTGACCATCTTGTTTGGTGCAAGACCCTTGCTCACGCCGCCACCGCCGGGTCTGTAGGATGTGCGTGACCATCGTGTTTGATGCAAGACCCTTGCTCATGCCGCTGCGGCCGGGTCTGTAGCGTGTGCGTGACCATCTTGTTTGGTGCAAGACTCTTGCTCACGCCGCCGCGGCCGGGTCTGTAGTATGTGGGTGACCATCTTGTTTAATGCAAGACCCTTGCTCACGCCCCCGCGGACCGGGTCTGTAGGATGTGCGTGACCATCTTGTTTGGTGCAAGACCCTTGCTCACGCCGCCGCGGCCGGGTCTGTAGTATGTGTGTGACCATCTTGTTTGGTGCAAGACTCTTGCTCACGCCGCCGCGGCCGGGTCTGTAGTGTGTGCGTGACCATCTTATTTGGTGCAAGACCCTTGCTCACGCCGCCGCGGCCGGGTCTGTAGTATGTGGGTGACCATCTTGTTTGATGCAAGACCCTTGCTCACGCAGTGGTCGCTGTGTGTCTGTAGGTGGTGCGTCACTATCTCCTTTAATGCTCGATCTTTGCTTATGCAATCGCCGTTATGCTGATTTAGCCGGTACGTGCTTATGCTCCCTGATTCGGAGGACTATGCTCACACCGTCATTACTGTGCGCCTGCAGAGTGTGCGTCATTCATGCAACCCTCATGGCTATTGATTGCACACAGCATTTACATCATTCACAGGATGTCTGTCCATTCCCTATATCTAGCGGTCACTCCATTGACGTAGCAGCATCTGCTACCGACAATTGTCATCCTAACATATCAGATTGTTCGTGCTCTTCACACCCATTACCCTTAATCTGAAAATTCTTATATATCTAGATTGTGAGTAGTCCTACATGCGCTGTACCATCTGGTTGACAGCTGCGCATAACCCACCCTTTCTTAGAAAGTAAGCCGTTCTGAAATTTTATCTTCCGGAAGCTGAGCCTTGGCTGTAATCTTCCAGTGGGTACGCGGATAGAAAAAAATGTGTACCAATCTCGAAATCCTCACGATGGGCAATCACATTCCTTTTCCTATCTTTCAGCGAGTGCGTGAAGGATATCTACCTTGACTCACTGCCCGATATTTACCACCTCCAGGTTGCGCGACGAGAAGAGAAACCAGTGGCAAAAATGTTGCGGAAGCTTCATATTTACCCACAAGGGCCCGAGGTACGTGAACTCATGCAACAAATTACCGATTTTAACCTGAGATGCATAAATTGCATTTTGTCAATCAGAAAGATGACGATGAGGTGGGCTAGGATGACGAATAAGTGTCTGGCTAAGGATGCAATGAGGATTGTAAAGGTCGGAATGGGAGGGTTGGATATCATTTTTGGTGCAATGTTAATTGGCTATGTTTTGACGCTTTCTCTCGAGGCCAACTGGGCACTCAGTGGAGGAAATCAAGATGCTATCGAACGACGCGAGTGACGTGGGGCATGTGGCACAAATATAAGCCTAGGTTTGAAGTCACTGAGCATGTGCACGTGCACGCGTCGCGGCATACTGAGGTAGTAGTTTGAACACGCAAACCCTCTGATCCGATCCCTCGCTTGTTTTTGTTCTCGCTCGTGTCTCCAGTTCTGTGCCGCAGGTGCCAGGAACGGAAGCATACAATGAAAATTAGCAGGGCTTAGAAATCAAGCAGTGTGGTGTTCACGGCGGTCATGATGGAGGGCAAAGAACGCGGAGAACTGGCTAGAACTAGCCATTTGTTAGCGTGCGCTCGAGTTTCCGAGAGGTAAAAGAGGTTGGCCAATGTAAGGTGCATTAGTGTGATGATGAAGCGCATGTCGAGGTACAGCCTGTGATGTAAGCGTGTATATTAATTAATAGCCTGCACCGTCACATTCGAGCCTCGAGGAAGCTCAAATGTTCTGGTAGTCCGACTTTCTGGGGCCGCGGCAGGGTCCAATACACCCTTGTGGGGAGCGGTAGCGGAGAGGAAGTTCAAAGAGCAAGTCGAGTGCAGTTGATACGATGGCCTAGATGGCCGTTTTATTTGAAGATTTGACATCACTTAGCAGTTAAACTGACCACCAGAAGGCCCGATGAGCAGCGAATAGCGATTGCAGAGCAAGGGCACCCAATTAGCGCTGAGAGCAGCAATATCTGGACGCAGACGCGAACGAACACCGCAGGCGCGAAAGCAACAGAGCGTATATTCCCTAAAATCCAAACGGCCCCCCATGCGAATGCGAGTGCCCCCTACCGCCGCCCCCAAACGGGCCCCCGCCCCCACCGCCGTGAAACTGCGCAAACAGCTCCGCCAGATCCATCTGGCTCATCCCGCCCATCCCCCCGCCCCCAAACCCGCCGCCGCCCTCGTCGTCGTCCTCGCCCAGATCATACCGCTCGCGCCGCGCGGGGTCCGAGAGCACGCCGTGCGCCTCGACGACGAGCTTGAACTTCTCCTCGTCGCCGCCCTTGTCCGGGTGGTGCTTCAGCGACTCGCGGCGGTACGCCTTCTTGATCTCGCCCGTCCCGCAGTCGCGCGGGACGCCGAGGATCTTGTAGTAGTCCTTCGTCGCCGCGCGCTTGAGCGACACCTCCGCCTTCTTGAGCTCGCTGCGGATCGCGGCGACGTCCGCGGGCGTGCACGACGAGGCGGGCGCCTGCGCGGCCTCGAGCGCCGCGCGGAAGTCGTTCACGGCGGCCTGGAAGGCTTCGAGCGCGAGGTGCGCGCGCGCGCGCGTGCGGAGCGCCTTGAACGACGCGGGCGCGAGCGCGAGCGACGCCGTCGTGTCCGCGATCGCCTCCTCATTCAAACCCATCTGCACCCACCCAAATCAGCACGCGTCCCCCCACCCAGCGCGCACACACGCACCTTCAGCAGCGTCGTCGCGCGATTGCTCAGCAGCGTCGCGCGTATCGCGCCGCCCCTTGCCTCCTCCTCGCGCTCCCCAATCTGCTCGAGGCACTCGCCGTACAGCGCGACGGCCTCCTCGAGGCGCCCGCCCTTGAACGCGGCGTTCCCCGCGTCCTTGAGGCGCTCCGCCTCCTTCGCCCTTCGCCGGAGCTGCTGCGCGGGCGCGTGCCCGGGGTCGAGGCGCAGCGCGTTCGCGGCGTGCGCGACCGCCTGCGGGAGCTTGCCGGAGAGGAAGAGGACGAGCCCGCGGAGCACGAGCGTCTCGGGCGAGTTTGGCGCCTGCCGCATCGCGTCGCTGTGGCGCATACACATCAGCCTACATTCCCAATACTCTGCAACCAGCAAAGAAGCGAGGGAGAAATCGCGGGGACTCACTTGGCAGCAATTCCAGCCTCGTCGACGTTCCCCCTAACGAGCTCGAGCTCGACGCGCCACCGCCGCCACTCCTCGGGCGCGTCGCCCTCGATGGCGCGCATGCACTGGTCGAGCGCGAGGCGCGCCATGCCCCACTCGCGGCGCTCGCGGGCCGCGGCGAAGGAGCGCAGGTGCGCGAGGAGGTCGAGGATCTGCGCTTCGAGGGCTTCGCCTGGGGGATGTCAGCGTTGGTTCGTGTTTTTGAGGTAGAGAAAAGAAGGGATCATGGGTAAAGGGCAGAATAAGGGTATATAGTATGGATGAAGAAAGTCAAAGGGCAAGATAAGGAGAGTCAAGGGCAGGATACAGTGAGAAGGCGCAGAATGAAAAGATGTTCATAGGTAGAATAAAAGAGTTTCGGATTGCAGTACCAGGGAAGCCAAAGAGCAGATACCGCAGACACCCAAATAACCGCACGAAGAGAACAAAGAACGGAAGCAGAAGAAAACGAAGAACGAAGCAGAGCACGCGACTCACCAGGGCTCAGCGGGCTCTTCGCCGTCGCCCTTGGCGGCGGCGGGTCCAGCGCCAACGCGGTGCGCAGCGTGCTCAGCGCGGGGTTCGGCGCGCCGAGCGCGAAGTGGCAGCGCGCCAATCTCGTCAGCGTCTTCGCCTGCGCCTGCGGTGTCGCCACTTCACTGCCACTCGCCGCTGCTGATGGCGCGGGGCCGTTCAGGTTCAGCTGCGACTGGGACTGGGACTGGGACTGGGATTGTGACGTGGGCGCCTGGAGCGCGTAGGCGGCCTGGCAGTCCGCGAGCGCGGGGCGGAAGTTTTTGAGCGCCATGTACGACGCGGCGCGGTTCGTGAGGTAGGACGGCTCCCCCGGGCGGAGATCTGCGCAGCATTAGCGCTGGACTAACCACGGTTCGAATGCACGGGTGGCACACGAGTGTAGGAGCAGAGCAGACGACTCACCGATGGCCTTGGTGTAGAGGGCGATGGCGTCGTCGAAGCGGCGCGCCTTGAACGCGGCGTTGCCCTCCTCCTTGATCCTGTCCGCGCGCTGCGCGGCGCTCTCTGAATCGTCCGGCGCCGTCTCGAGCGTCGGCGTCGGGGGGTCGGCATCGGCGTCCATCGCGCTGCTGCACATCAGCTCGGCGCACCGCAGATCGGGGGGCACTCACGAGGACGAGGGGGTCGGCGCAGGCGCGGATGTGGGCGTGGGCGCGGGCGGGGTGCTCGTGCCCGCGAGGCCAAAACCGGGGACCTTCTTCTTGGGCTGCTTGTTCTTCTTGTTGGCCATGGCTGGATCGGCGTCAGCGGCGGTGCTCGCGCGGCGCTTCGTCGTCGTCGTGGCTGCGGGCGTAGGGGCTGAAAGGGAAAGGGGAAACAGGGAAACAGGAAAACGAGGAGGAGGGCTGTAGGCGGGATAATGCGTGGTCGGGATGACAGCCGGTAACGCCGCGCCTGGCTATTTCGAGATTGTTCCAGAAAGCGTGTTTCGCGCGGAAGTGCGTGACCTGCGAGGAGGCTTTGGGGTGGGAAGTGGGCGGGATCTGGGGCGAAATCGGGGAGACTGGAGATTTGCGCGGATTGGGATGCTGAGAGCGGGCAGTGTCGATCATCTGCTACCACCGCTTGGGCCGAGGTGAGTGCAGTTCATTAATTTCATTGATGAAGCAACTGAATTGACGCTGATCGTGTGGATAGATATCTCTTTCAGCGTCTGACTCGAATACCTCGCGCACCCGCAGAGGACTTGAACCGAGAACCACGGATTCCGAACCTGCCTGCCAGTGCAGCCTAAATTACTCTGCTACTTTCTTGGATTGAACCTGGGGACCAGTCATTCTCCCAGTCGAAACGTACTCGACGCACTCTACGCACTCTTCTTGACATTCACGACCCTGCCTGAGCACAGCGCCCAGGCGTTAATATTCTCACTGTCTCTGCTAGGCTTAGTGCAGCATTTACATACTCTTGACGTGCGCATCGACGCACACCCCAGAGCCGATCCTGGGCGTCGTTTTCTTGTCAAGACACTCGTCGAGACCCCAACAATCGACTTTGCAACTCAAACTACCAAGCACCATGGACGCACCCGCGATAGACCTGCACGAGCGCATGCCGCCCGCCTCCCCGCCCTCCATCCTGCGCTCCGCCAAGCCCTCACCCAGCCCCTCGCTCTTCGACCTCCCAGGACCCGCCCACCCCATCCCAACCCCGGGCCCGGGCGCCTCGACGACGACGCTCTACCTCCCCATCGCCGCCCCGCCCACGCCCGCGCCCTCCCCGCGCCCGTCGCCCGTCCTCCCCCACCCCCTCTCCACCATCCCCCGCCCACAAAACCCCATCCCAGGCCCACAGAACCCCACCCCCACCCCCGCAGCGGCCCTCGCGGCGTTCACCGCCCTCGCCCCCGCCGCGCGCGCGCCCTTCCTCGCCGCGCTCCTCTCCCCCCACACGCTCTCCCCCGCCGAGCTGCGCGCCGCCGCCGCGCGCCTCGCGCCGCTGCTCACGCGCGACTTCCTCGGCGACCTCCCGCCCGAGCTCGCGCTGCACGTCCTCGGCTTCGTGCACGAGCCGCGGGACCTGGTGCGGGCCGCGCGCGTGTGCAGGCGCTGGGGCGCGCTCGTGGGCGAGGGCGTGTGGTGCGGGATGTGTGCGAAGTGGGGGTTCGACCTGGATGCGGGTGCGGATGGGGCGGGGCCGGAGAAAGGGGAGGGGGAGGGGGAGGAGGAGGAGCCGCTGGAGGCGCTGGAGCACCTCGCGGCGTACCCGCTCGACCCCGCGCTGCAGTGGCTCGCGCACCGCGCGCGCTCGACGTCCCCCACCGCCCCGCCCGCGCGCGCCGCGCCCTTCTCGTGGAAGGCGCACTTCGCAAGAGAATACAACACCCGTACGCCCCCCCCCCCCCTTCCCTCCCTTTCCCTTC
>JACXVL010000628.1:4657-31571 GCA_014898675.1 Athelia sp. TMB
CAGCCGGGGGGTCTGATAATAGAACGTATGAGTGTGCATACATTTACTTTGAGAAATTGCGCGTTGCACAGGGCAAAAAGAAGACACCCAAGAGGCAGCGCAATGAGGCGGAGTGGCCAGGGGGCATGGTGGGCAGGCCTTCTCGCGAATGGGTGACAGTGTTCACCGGTCGCCGTTAAGGGGCCTCGATCTGCCTGGGTGACGGGTCTGCTATTTACTAATCTCCACTTGTGATTTTGTACCTATCTTCTTCATACGTGCGATACATTTTCTGTTATTTCCATCATTGTCACGATGCTGCCTTGTCATCGGAGCCATGTTCTTTTCGCCACGTCTCGATCCAGTCGATGATGCGCTTGACGTTGGCCTGCAGATCGTCCATACCCTCGCTCTGGAGCTCGACAACAATCTCCTCGGGGTACGATGAGCGCGCCTCGTCTACGACGACCTGCATGATCTCGGCCTCGTTATTTTCTTGTATTTTTTTCAGGGGGTATCCACTGCCGGCAGATCGATCAGCGATGATCGCGAAGGACTCGGGATGGAACCTGTGCAGCAGAGCACGTCGCGCAGGGGACCCCTGTGGAGTCACTTGGCACTCACCGCTTTTCCAGGCGCTCCCAGAGCACGGTGTGATTACAGCGGAGCACGACGACGAGGTCGGGCCAGCGCTCGGGAAACAAATCGCACGTGTGCCAATCAAGAATGATTCCCCCGGTGGAGGCTAGCGGCTCGAGCTCATCAAGCAACTACTTGACCGATGTTTAGCACGCATAGATAGCATGACAGCGAAGGCCGCGCTTACCTTGTCTTCGTCCACTGTATAGCTCTGCCATTCGGGATCGTAGCCTTCGTGCAGCTGGCGCTCCTTGACCCAGTCACCGACGTTGATATGCTGCAGCGGGATGGGAGATTCTTCTGCGAGGAGGGCTGCATGAGTGGACTTGCCCGTGCCAGGAGTGCCAGTGATGATGATGACAGGTGACTTGGGCATGTTTTTTTGTATGTGTAAAATGAAAATTGGAAGAAATTGAGACAGATTTGGTTATCTTGACATTCCGGATTTGGTCAGAATTAAAATTGATGAGGCAAGCTCCATGCGGCACAATAGCTGCGGCAATGGCCGACCGAGACCTCTCGTATATCCTATTCCAGTCAGCTGCAGGACCTCAGAGTCTCTCAACCTCTCTCATATCCTTTGCTTCCATGTACCATCCTTGCATTTGATTGCGCCCTTCCTATGCCCCCCACTCCCCCAACGGCAGCCCCGACGCCGACGCCGCTCGTCATATCGCTGGCCACCACTATCACCATCCCCTCCACCTACTACACCCAAGGCGTCTTTCAACCGGACTACCTTACCCTCCAGGATGGCTCACTCCTCACAGAGACTTACCAGAAAGACCTCAAGGAGGCTCAGTATGCGTTACTGTTCTTTGGCATGATCACTGCCTTCTTCTTTCGCAATATCATCGTCTCGGGGGACTACATTCGCAGGGGCAGAATAAAGAAGAAGTTCTTGTTCTACCTCCTATTTGCCTCCCAACTCCTCGGACCAGTGTCCCTCATCCCCCTTCTCGTTGGATTCTTCTACTCATCCGTCAACTGCGACTTGTGCGTTCATGTCCGCTTTTCCGAGTGATCGGCGCTCACATCGGAACAGCATAATCTTGTTCAGCAGCTCGGTCCGCCTACTCTCTATATTCATTCTTGTGAGTGCTGCAGTTGCTATTCCAACCCCTGCCATCCAACCATCTTCACAGATAAATGGCATACTCGGAGTCAAAGCCTACTTTTGTTTAGACCGCTCCCGATTTGTGGGCGGTTTCCTTGTCCTCTTTCAGATCGTCTGGTTTGTTTTCGCAGTGTTGGGCACAAAGGACATCCGGAGTTCACATAGCCTGACAGGTGAGCCTCGATGTTCAATCTACCTAATTTAGGCTCTGATGAAACTTCCAAGGACCGTGTCGTCGGGTATCTGGTGGACAGATCGTTATCGAACTATCCATTCAATGTGGCTTGGCGTTTTTCATTTTCTGCTGCTGTGCGCACACCCATTTTTGTTCCGTCACTCCACAGCTAATTTCCTGCAGTCTTCTATGCCGTTTGGCAGTCATCTGGTGCACCTTCGGTGCGCGGCAGAATCTCATTACAACTCTGGATGGACGATACGGACACCGTGCCGGAAAGTCCGGGACGCAGGGGCTGGTTGGACTACGTGCCCGGTACCGACAGGCCGCGCAAAGCTTCTGCTGCCACCCTCACGGACACGCCCTCGTTCAAGTCCCGCCTGCGGCAGATGTGGCAAACCACGGACGAGTCTGACGAGAAAGGGGATGCTGCGAGCATCCTTGCCGCACGCAAGTCATCTATACCCGGAGAGTTCCCCATACCCCAACCACCACGGCCGCCCGTGGTGCGGATATCAGAGCCACCGTCGTCGTCGTCGTCTTTGACTGTTGGGCGAAGAAGCAGGCGGCGCTCGTCACGGTCACCCGAGCCGGCGGCGATAAGAACCGCTTTCTCGGGCCGCAATGACGCAGCTCACGCGCCAGGCAGCCGCATGCTTCTATTTCGCGATGTCATGCGAGACGAGCTCGTCTACACGACATCCGTGACAGTTGTCACAGTCGTCGTCTCGGTGCTGGCCATCGTCGGTGTCAACGTTGGCGTGGTTCTCGAAGAGGTGTCATGGTTCGTGCTGAATTGTGCGTGCTTTGCTTCTATCACCTTGGTTGCCTCGTGTGCTGACAAGCCCCTGTGTGCAGGGGCGATAATATCGTGGCTGGCAGTCCATAGCTTTGGTCGCGTCGTGCGCCGCCACGAGATCGAACACATGGCGCAACGACCCTGGATATGGGACCCTTCTTACCGGAGAGGCTCCCGGAATATTGACATGGGCTTTCCGCTCGCCAGTCTTGACCGGGAACGGACTAGAGACTCTGAGCCTGTCGGACTCTGGACACCCCCATTACCTTCAACTTACCGCCCCAACAGTGCACGAGTCGTACGCCGCAGTCCGGTCATCGGCCCACACAGCATGGAGGAAGAGGACCCCTTTCCCGCAAATATGCGACTGTACCCTCATCAAGCGGACGCGTCTAATATGGCTCAGGACTCGAGTATATCTACCCCGTCGGCGGCCACATCGGAGTCACACCACACTCCTGTGTTCGATGTCCCTCTGCACTCCTTCCATGCTGATCCACCATCGCCGACAACAGACGACTCGCACCCCTCCCCAATTGTGTTCGTGTATCCCCCACCGTCAAGGAGGGGAACATTAGAGTCTGGCGAGATGGTTTTCAGCCTGCCGGATGATGCTGCAAGTTTGACGCCGAAGACCGAGGAAGGCGGCGAAGAGATCAAGTTCACCATGCCCTTTCCTGTGCTGAACGATCACCCCTGACACCATTCTTTATCAACTCGTACATATGTACTCTGACCTCGCGACACAACCACTCATCCAACCCCCACCTCCATCAATGCATCAAATTATATCTATTCTCAATGCATCTCCAACCATTCATTTAAAATTATTATCATCTGTAACAACTCTCTACACATTCTAATTACAGCACGGACTACTGCAGGATGCCATGATTTCTCACACTTTACTACAACAGTATTATTTGTTATCAATACAAATTGGATTTTCGAGTCAGAGTCGGTTGGGAGAGATATATTACAATTCAGAAAGCACTTCGTTGTGTATAAATCAATGCAGGTGGGGAGTCGGTGGAGGACGTGTTTAGTGGTTTGGATGGGTAGGGTATAAGAAACAAGTCGGTGATCCGGTGAATGCAGGTTTTTGATGAAATGTCTAGTGCCAAAGTTCACCGACTTCGCTGTCTTCTATAAGAGGTATGGGTTCCATAGCGCGGAGCGCGGCATAATCGCTGAGACCGCCAGCGCCATTCGCAATAGCTAAGCTCAGCGCGGCGATGGCTTTTTCTGAGCGGGTGGAAGTGGGTACAATATGCGGTGAGGTTGGCGACATGGGTCCGAATTCATGCGATGAGAAGGATAAGGCTGAAGAGTCGCTGGAAGGTGAGAACGAGCTCGCGAGCCCGGGCCCCGACGAGGATGTGAGAGCGGCGAGGCTGAGGGATAATGGGCTATCTCCAGCGAGATCCATACTGTCGTCGTCGAGGTCTTCGTTGTCCGAAGCAAATACGGAGGGACCAGAGAACACCGACGATGAACATCGTTCACCGCCATCCAGATCCATAAATGGGCCACTGGGAACAATGCAGGCATCCATCATGCCCAGTGACAGTGCACGTTTCTTGCGAGGGTGCAGCGAGTCTTCACCCGCATAAATCTGCACTTCTTCGTCATCCTCGTCAGTGCCTTCACCGCCATGAACGACCCGTCGGGGGCGCAGAGCCTGCCGCTTTCTGCCGCGCCGGAGCGAGTCCTTGGCTTTTGAATAAGCCGCCGTTCGGGACCGCGATGACTCGTAGTCACGCATCCGCCGCACAAGCCCCTCGCCGCTCTCTTCCACGCTTCTGCGCAGTTCCCAAAATGCGTCAGATCGCATGCGGGAGAGCTCCACCGGATTCATGCCGTCGATGGGAGCCAGTGATTGTGACTGGCCGCGCGGCCGCCGAGTAAAACCGGTGGGCGGGCGCGAGGGAAATAGGTTGAACTCGGAAGACGTGGATGCAAAGAAGGGAGTCGAGGGCGGTGATAGAGGATTGGACCAGGTATTTGGCCCACTTGTTGAGCTAACAGTAGCTCCATGGTCACATACGGACTGGGCGTGCAGATCGTTAAGAGGGACCTCTAAGATGTAGCAGAAATTCAAAACTCGCACCTGATGCCCCCTTCTCCATGTCTCAACATCCTCCCAATTCCTTTGAGAAATAGCGCTCATGGGGTGTGCTCTTTCCGATCCATGTTGGACGTCGGCGTCATTCAGAGTACTGATGGGTACCGCCCGGGTAGATGGAATGGACGAAGAGCGAGATCGCCGCCGATTCACGGATGTTCGAGGGCGCAACGCCATGTAGTTTGCGGGCACAGCAGGATCCAAGCTGCTTTGGCCTCAGTAAGAACGATAGAGAGATGAGAGCGAGAAGTTGGGTGAGGTAAGTTCCAGTCCTCTTGCCTGTAGTAAAAGCACAAGCCTGACGACCGTGACACACTCATCGAGCGCTGACACAACGGCGCTTATTCAAGTTATTGTTTATGGGCGCGTGTGTATTCATTTTGTTTATCTCACATTTCACAGTTCTTCAAAGGGGAATCACAAATAGCTTGTTGTAAAAGCGTGGCAAAGCGTGGCATCTATCGATCATCTTGAGCCCTCATGGACTCATTCCATACCAGCATCAGGCGTGACGCAGTATTGATCCTTATTAACATCAGGTGTTTGTCGCTTGGGTCCAAGGACGCAGTCACGGTCGGACACTGGGTAACCTCCGTGAATTTGATATCACTGGTAAAATGATAGGCGGGGAGCGCTCACCACAGACGGTCCTCCGGCTTCGTCTACCCGCAGCTTCGAAGATATCTACCATCATTGTGTCCAATCAAGCGATGACAGCGGAATTATAATTGGTACTACTGACCTCTTGGAGCAATGTATTCCCAGGTAGCAAGGCCCGCTTTGCTAAAGTTGTATTGTAGTCTGATTTCGAATTATTCTGATCATCGAACAAATGTTTCAAGTCGGATGTCAGATTGATCGTCCAAGGTGACGAGAGGCAAAAGTTCGCTGTGAATAACATGGTTAGCTCGCCGGGCGGCTCTATCGTGGTACATATTTACCGGTCAGACCGTCCATGCTACACAAAAGGCTCAAAAGCGAGTCACATATGACTGGAGCTGCAACCAGTGCAATCAAATCATCCTCTTCTGTATATTTGCCCGATAGAATGAGCAACATCACGTCTCTCAAGTAATCCCAGGCCTCTGCACAGCTGAGAGGTGTGCATAGCTGCCCGCTTGGGGTCGAAACCACAAGATTAGCGAAAGAGCCTACACATCAGAGTCAGTGAATATTGCATCCTGTCAAACATATCAAACTGACATGCAACAACAATATCGTAACGGCTCCTACTGGTAGCCAACTTCCAGAGTGCTTCAGTGTCCCAAGATCCGAACTTGCCGTCCTCGACCGCGATGGCTTTGGATTGGAGTCCTTGAAATGCAGCGAAGGCCGTGAACACAGAGTCCAAGAGCCAGTGTAAAGTCCTTGAATCACGCGGTTCGATTGCCAGCCAGTTGAGAATCGGAGAGAGGAAACAGAAGACGGTATGACGATGTATTCCCCCGTTAGTTCCGCTGTGCCAGATGACGGTCAAGAGATTCAGTAGATTTTTCAGGTAGTAAATTTCATTGCTAGTGAGCGGGTCTCGCTCGACTCCAAGCACTTTACTGCAGCAGCATCGTCAATGTTCGATTAACACCGCCAGCTGAGGCATAGTGCTGACCGTTTGGCATTGGTAAGCACTGTGCTGGTAGATAAGCTAAATGTATCCGTCGTTTCACTGATCGCTTACTTTCTTCCACTTTGTTCGCAAATGTAAACCCACCCCCGTCTTCGAGGCAGTTAAAGACCAATAAACGAGTGCCGACTGGCACAAGTGTAAGTGCTTCGATTACAAGGTTTTGGACTGGCAGAGGATTTAGTGCGACTTGCAAAATATGTGCTGAGCCACAACCTACTGTCAAGATCTTGGCGAGTGGATCCAACCGCGACGAATAGCCAGCACAGCACTGTACATATATGTTGTGCACATGAATGTGTGGAATCTTCTACTGGCCAGCCTGCGAACAGCTGAGCTGTGGCCCAACATGCCTTGAGAGCTACATTTCTGGTCAGTGGGGAGCCACTTGTTGTTGTCTTATCCAAGGACTTCAGAATGCGCTGCAGAACCTGACACGCATGTCAAGTTTGACGCCGATAACTGTACCGATGAACCTACAAGCAGAATGTAACTGAGCGCATGAGGGCTTTTCATTATCGCCGCAGAAAGACGATCCTTCCAGACTCCAATATACTCGTCACCGTCAGATTGGTCCAAATCAAGATGGAAGAGCCAGGTGATAGTCTAGATTCTTTTCATTAATAGGATTAGTTCTATACAGCACTAGAAGCTTCGTACCAGATGTACAATATATTCTGAGCGGGAAATTCTTTGGTCGTCCCAGGCACTCCAGCAGAATATCATGATATCACCCCACTGGAGCAGAATAGCCTGCGCAGCGTCGAGGTTTTCTAATGGCGAGGCCATGTTTGATGCGACCTGTTCACCGGTTGGATACATGATCATCCCGATTAAGTCCAAGATTTTAGAAAGAGTATGCGGCTGAAAAGATTGTGGATAATTCTCCCCCGAATGGCTGTGCGTCTCTGTAATCTTGAAAAAAATGCTTGTGTCGACAGAAGAATGGCGGTGAAACAAGACTCACAGCAAACAAGCATATGCACATAGAAAATGACACCCGATCATGCATGTATCGATCGTCGTCCATGTAGGATAAGGGCAGTTGTTGAATATAGTTCTGTAGTAGCTTGAGCATTTCTGCGGGAGTGTTTCTAACGGCGAGCGTTATTTCTTCGATGAATTGCCATGTAAATGTTGGGCTTACCCAGATTCTACCCATTCATGGCTCTGGTTGAGGCGAGGAGACATGACGTATGAAGCAAATGTTAAGCGAAGGGCTAAACGCTTCGCTCCTGGTGAGGCATCATTTGAGGCAATTGTTGCAGGTACTCCAGTCCATTTGGCTATCAGGTTAGATGAGTGATTAGCTTCTGGTGGTCGTCAGGCTTTCGCGCCTACATGGGAGTTGTGTGGCAGACTGAAGCTTGTTGTCTGCATTCTGTGCTATCAAAGTGGGAAAGGAAGAGCTTTCTGGTTCGGCGGATTGGAAATGACCTGCCACAAGTGCGACGACATCGCCTAGCTTCGAAAAAAGCACATCTACCCAGCATATAATGATGGGCATAGCTGCCCCAGGAATTAGTGCGTGTGCGGCAAGTTGCCTGAATATATGGCGGTGTTGAAATAACAGCGAAAGAAAGGAGCTCTCCACTGGACAGAGTCAGCATTGCATATGACTGTGGATTGAGCAAGCTCACACAACTTTCCAAGTGTGACATAGGATTTTTGGTCGATGTCTTGACTCGCTTCAACGAGGCTAGCTAGAAACTGCAAGAGCAAGTCACAGCAGGCTTGTATCGTATCATGGGATGCCGAATCCTAGCAAATATTCAGCAACTCTACTTGAAACGTGGTCGGGGTACGAACTTTTTGAACGAGCACAAGGTCTAAAGCCTGTAAGGTGCGGATGGCAAGCAATGCTTGTTCAGAGGTTGAAGTTGCTTCGAGTTTTGTGTGGCTTTCGCCTTGTGATGATGTTGCTTGCGCTATAATTGGCAGTAGCGAGCTTTCTGCCTCAGACTCTGTATCGCTGCTGTTCGACATGAGGGTGATTGAAAGAATGGGGTTGATGTGACAGGTCAAGCTCTATGATCGAAGCACGCTTGGAAATTTAGGCTATTTTTCCACGCATATGTTCAGATTTTCGGTGCAAGCATCTTCAAGCAGAACAAATAACCAACTACGGACCACAGATTAAAGTCCTTGGATGTGCTGTAAGAATTCTGTTACTTTAGTTTTACACTCTAAAGGCTCAGAGCTTTGGGAGAATACAGATTGAAAAGCCGATTCTGATTCTGCAGTCTGTAGAGCAAGCCATTAGTGCCACAAAATTTTGATATGCGTTTGACGCTACCTCTCCATCACAGAAATCCAGGTCTTCCCATTCCTCTTCGTCCTCTGTTCGAATGGAAAGAAGCATCTCCCTCCGAACAGTAGACAATCCACCTTGCGATGCTTGCATTCCACCCTTATCATCGGAAGCCTTCCTCGCAGATACCTGCACTTCTCTCGCATCTCCTGTTGACTTTTTCTCCTTCTTGGCCACTGGAGGGGGAGCGGGATCATCAGGATCGGGAGGTGGGCCGTCATCTGAATCTGAATCCGACCCAGCGCCGATTCTACGTTTATTTTTGCGAGAGAGTGCATCCAGATAGGTGAGAGTAGGCCGTAGCTGATGTGTTTCTGCGACCGGATGCAAATGTAATTGACCTATTCCAAGTGAGCACAAGTCAGCGAGAGCGGTTTGATGGAATCTGAGCTCACCATCGCGGACTACGCCCAACATGTATGCACCCCTTTGAGGGATTTGCTCGCTGCGCATACGAACCTCCCCGAGTCTCGGCTCTTCCCCTTCTCTCTGCTTTCCCTTGGAAAGCTCCTGGTTTTTGTCCCGGTCATCATCTACCCTCGCGGCACCCAGATCCCTTCCTTTTTCACTATTCCAGAATCCTTCCCTAGTATCAGCAGGGACATGAACTTCGAGTCTGCGAGCATTGGGCTTGATTCGGGCCCGGATCCGTTTACCACTCAAGGCCGCTGAAGGTGGTGTTTGCAGCGGGCGATTCAGAAGAGGAAATTGATGGATTTGTAGATAGGGCGCTCGGCTGTTCGAAAAATGGATTGGTAGCACATTAACCACTGGATCGTCTTCTTCGCCATTCATTTTGGGCTGATCAAAGCAAGAGTTGGACTGAGTAAGAATCAAACTGGATCAAGTCGCTTGAAACTGTCATTAAAATTCAGAAGGAAGCGCTCGCGATTCGATCACGTGACCCTTTGGTTGAAGTGCTTTGCGCACATGCTGACCTGTTCTTGACTGTAACTCTCTCTAATCATCTGCTACCGTCTTACTCTGCTTGCTGTGCGTAACCTTGATCAATGGGTTTTTGCCGCAGATGTGGTGACATTGTCGTTGGTGTGAGGTGCAAATGTGGTGGGACTCCTGTAGGTGAGTGCTTGCTGGGCGTTTCATGAGGACACCGCATGGTCTGGAGCTGGATTGATCTAGCGTTCTCAAGGATATCATTCACATGAGATTGTGTTCTACTCATGACGTCTGGGACAATTGGCCATGATCATGCTTGGCTCGTTTCTTGCAAGAAAAAATGGCTCTGACATACTCTTTGCGTCACATAGATCCTGTTGTTCGATGGAACGCGGGGAATAACAGTAAAGCGGAGGTATCAGACAGGTGGTCTCAGACATATGTTAATAGAGAAACATCCCCCGATCGTCGCCCTCCCAGCCGTGGCTTACCCTCTGACGCGAACCCCGAACCACGGACGGCGCGATCGGTGTCGCCCACCAAACGCTTCCCGCGGCCTAATACAACATCGTCGTTTCCATCATCACAAACACTCACACCTCGCGTTATTACACACATAACGTCAACAACCTCGTATAGGCCGCCTTCCCCCCTCAAGTATTCGACGTCAGATCCCGCCTCGCCCACCAGTCGAGCAGCTTTCGGCATCATCCCGTCATTGGATAAAGCTGAACTTTCGAAAGCATATGGCTCGGTCTTGCAATCCAAGGAGTCTCTCAGCAACCACTGCTGCTCTATATGTTCCACAATCTTCCCACCCGATGCTACAATATACCCAGACCCCCACGCATCCTCCACCTCCGATCGCTTCCTTTGCCGACCTTGTTTTGAGACAAATGGTGGATCCAAAGGAGACTGTCCCGAATGTCACCGTCCTGTACTCATCCTCAAGAGTGACGGCGGGTTTGTTGGAAATTCGGGTCGCTTCTGGCACAAGCGATGCTTTCGCTGCGAAGGGTGTTCCAAAAGCATTGGCGATAAACCGATGGTTGACCTGCTGGGCCGGCCTTGCTGTCCTGACTGTTTTGATACTTGTCTCAAAAGATCTCCTGGGAGGGACAGCGCCAAGAGTAGTCCAAAGCGGCCATTCGATAGTCCCGGGGCGAAAGAGAGGAGCAGTAACATTGGAGGTCACAAGACTGGCAGGAAGAGTCGCGAAGGCAGTCCAGCCATTGAGGAGCTCGAGCAACGCCTGGGCATCATCAAAAGTAGGGAGAGCAGCCCTGCTATTGAGGAATTATCCCAGCGAATGAACGCAATAGTCTTAAAAACGCCTACCAAGGATTCGCCGAGCCGTAACTCCGTAATGCAGAACTACGCAAGCAGTCGTGAAAGGAGCCCCCTAGTGAATCGTAGGGACAGGGGAAAGAGCATCTCTGATTTGGGTGGCTCACCTTTCGTATCGCCAGGGACGAGGTCGGATCGGGTCCATGACAGGCATACGAGCCCTGTGCTGTCTGGAAGTCCAAGCCAGATAGTGTATGAGCGCTTTGCCAGCCCGGAACGCGAGACAAAAGCTGAGCATATCGGGAGTCCTGCGCACGACGATGCCGTTGAGCAGGTGAAGCAGAGGTTCTTGAGGCATGCCGCATCTTCATCTTCGCTCTCGTCAAATGCTGCAGCCTCTGTCTCACCACTGCGTGAGCTGTCGCGTACCTCTTCCCCTGCCGTCAAAGCCCCCACACCGACGAAGCCGCTATCCCGAATCCCTTTGGCCACATCAAGAAATAGCTCTCCGAGCTTGCGCAGCAGCTATAGCACGTCCAGCCTGAGCTCCTCGGCTAGAAATTCCTATGCAGAGACGGATTCTTCCAATCCCTCCACCCCTGATATGACCTCGGCTTCGGACTTATCTGACGCACAAACAGAATCCTCTACATCTTCTTCACCCCCGACGTATACCCTTCCCTCCTACAAGAACGACATATTTACCTCCAGCCAAAGAATATACTCCAGCTCGGAGAACACGGACGACGATGCGGAGGACGACGATTCTTTCAACAAACGACGGACACCGACACCAAAGTCTAAGACAAAACCCCTTCCAAGCGCCGTCGCTGCGTCTCCTGCTCACAACTGCGGCGCTTGTGGTGGTGCTTTGTTTACAAAGCAAGGCAGTGGGAAATTTGTGACTGTGCCGGAAGAAACGAGGACTGGGGGTGCTTCTTCCAAGACAAAAACGTATCACACAGAATGCTTCAGATGCAGGATATGCCAAGGGCCCTTTAAAGAGACTGGGGCAGGGCAGGCGATCTTTGTAAGAATCGAGCAGGGAGCATGTCATCCCGAGGTAAGGGTGTGTTTATTGGTCATGTACACAACTCTCAGACGTCCTTCCCCTTTCAGTGTGCTCCTCCAGAAAAGATCAAGACTTGGTCTGTACCAACCTCAAGAGTCACATACACTCAACCAATCAAGGATCCAGCTCCCACACCCCCAAAGTCTTCGAGTACAGCTCCAAAATATGGAGGATCCTCGCGATACAACAACAACCTTCAGTCAAGCGTGCCCTCTACGCCAAAGATTGTTCCCCGCTTTGGAAGTTCAGCCTCTTGCCCGGGATGTAAGAAAGCTGTTTCAGCGATGGAGATGGGTGTCGTCCCTGGGCCACAGGGCATGAAGTGGCATGCTACATGTTTAGTGTGTGGTGGCAAAGACGCTCTCAAGAAAGGACGCAGAGACAGTGCTAAACAAGCCGGTTGTGGCAAGCGATTGGATAGCGCCGCAAAATGTGATAATGAAGGGGGTGTGTGGTGCCGTGAGTGCCTGGTGAGCTGGATCCATTGAGCAATTTTATTTGGTGGCTGATCATTGTGTTTCAGCTGTTATTGCCCTTGGATCTCCGCAGTGCATCTCCAACTCGTGCTGCACCACTTGTGCCATCGTACACCGGTCGAAGCAACACACCGTTCGGTAATGGGCCTTCACAGATTGCGGCGCAATTCACTGGCACCACGACCATTGCGAGGCAGTTTACTGGCATTGGTGCGGCTGATGCCGCGCTTATGCGACAGTTGACAGGAGGAAGTGTCAGTCCTACGAGGCCCGGCAGTCCTACGAAGCAGTTTGGGATGACCCCGAGACCGAGACCGAAGAGTGTCATTGGCATGAGGACCGCGAAGAGTGTGGACGAGGGCCGAGGTATGTACCTGGTCAGACAGATGACAGGAGCAGGTGATTAGGCACCATTTAGCCAGCACTAAGGAGAGTATTGGGTACTTTGCGTAACGGTTTCGCAGTCAGCCAGTCTATGGTTTGGTACCTCCATTTCAAAGGACGCTATTTCAAGTATTTGGCGTGCTGAGGGGCATTGACTCGGACGCTGGCCGCTTCCGAGCGGCGGCTGCTTGCGGGGATTTGCATGGCTGGCCTCATTGATATAAATATTGTTACTTTCATTTGGACTTTTCTGAGCGGTCCGTATTCGGCTTATGTATTACACTAGGACATTACTGCATATGATGATGATCTCTTCATTACCACTCACTGACACGTGCCAGTGCCAACGAAAAGTGCCATTACTAAGAGTAGTGACGCTCTCGTCGCGTCGCCATCTGGCATCTGTCTACTTATCGTGTTCAACTGGTTGCTCTTTTTTGACTTCCTGTTGTCATGCCGTCATGCGGACCCCTGGGCGACAAGCTGGCGAGGTATCTGGCACCAGGAGACCGTCCCCGTCCTGCGGCTCTCCTTCTTCACTCACAGTGTCTTTCGCCGCAACAGGGCCTCAGGACAGACTCAGGCTAGCGTGCTTTCATATTCTATTGGCTCTGGCAGCTCGTTCTTTGTTTCGTCTATCCCTCTTCCCAATCACCTCTTCTCTTGACAGCAGCTATCCCTGCAATATATTTGTTGGTGGTGCGACGCCTGTGGCGTACCTTCCGCGTCTCACAGTTGGACCATCGTCTCCATGTTCAGTGATTCATTATGGATCTTTGGGTCATATACCTTTCCCAGCTCTTTGACTGTCATCAACGACCTTGCTGTAAGTTGTCAACAGATATCGAGATCGGCGCATGATCTCACGCTGTACTTTCAGATTGAAAATGTACTGGCGGATATTCCCTTCATATCCGTCGGTTTGTTAGGCTTTGGCGTTCTCACTTTTTTCCTGGTCATGAAGCAGTTGAAATTGTAAGCTTATATCTCGATTCATGTTCTCCATGTTATTAAAAGGCACATAGAACAGTTCTGATCCTCCATGCATCGGTGGTTATCACTTTCTTTGCCTCCCTCTTCGATCTCAGCCAGCTTATCGCGAGAGGGAGAATTGGTTCATCCTCATCATCGACCGTAACAGGCTTTGTCGCAGCCCGCGACGTTTTTCTTGCCATCGCCACTGGCCTGCGCTTCCTCTTCTTCTGGCTATATGTTGCTGAACCTCCTCGGGGAGAAACTGCCATTCCTCTCGCACACAGTGGCACTTGGGGAAAATGGGGCCTCCTAGGTCTTGCGCTGAAGTGGGCATTGTTGGCCGTCACACTCGCGATTAGTATTATGCAGATCATCTGGCGTATCTCATCAACGGCCGACAATTTTGGCACTGTGTATGGTGCTGAGTCGGCAATGGAAATTATCGCGTCGGCTGTGTTGTTACTAAAACTGCTCCTGAATGTGAGCATCACGTCCGTTGCCCCGCGCTATATGGCTCTGCGGGACTACTCTGTCGTGATAGCGGCATTGTCAATCAACCTCGGCGTCGGGATAGGGAATGTTGTTACTTGTAAGTAACAACGCTTCTGGTTGTGTCAAACAGGTGCTCACGCAGGCATGCTTTATGCAGTCGCATTTTCTGAATCTGTCCTTGGCCGCTTCTTCTTAGGCATCGAAATATACATTCTCCTCGTGTATACCCTCGTGTCTGCATTCCGCGATCATGTCCCCGTCAAGCCTGTGGGAAATATCGACGCGAATGCTGCAGTCGAAAACCTTCCTGGCACCAAGGAGAAATCAGATGTTGAATCCAACCCCACACCCCAAGCATTCAAATTCGCAGTCCAAGTATCTCCTCTGATACGTTCGCCGAACAATGCCCCTCGCGTTACAGCAGTCAGACGCACGCCAAGTGCCTCCCGTTTTGCGTCGTGGATTATGCCACGGAAGGGATTGTACAGATCAGACATCGGTGGTAATGATCAAGTACACCTTTGGAGCTCAGCTGAACGTACCGAACCTTCAGTGCAAGTTGTTCAAGGTGGTCCTAGTGGACGGGACTCGCCCTACAGCTACCAGTCGTTCGTTGAACAGGAAAGACTTGACCGACAATCGGTCAATGTTTTGACTGTGACCCACACCGATCCCGAATCTGCTGCCCAGGAGGAACTGGAATCTCGATGGGCCTCTGATACCTCAGAGTCAGACCCACATTCCTTTGAAAACAACAAAGCAGCAGAAACCTCTGCGCGTGAAAGCACAGGCTCACTGCAGCCACCCCGCAGGCCACAGCCTGACACGAAGTCATCGTATTCCATTGGCTCCTATTACGCCACTTATCCGAATGGACGTGGCGAATCTCCGGCGGGCGCACAACCAGTTGGTGGCCAAACAGATTCCCCCATTTACGGTCTTGACGGTATCTTGCGTGATGCTCAAGAGGGCAGAGAACTTCCTGGGAGCACTGGGCGCTACCGAGACAGTGGGACGTCGGTGAGCTCGATGCCATTCAGGGAGTTGCTGCGGCAGCAAAGCGAGCTCGATAACAGTATCGCTGCTCTGCGTCTGTTCTCTCCTCAGCAAGAACTGAAGGTACCAAGCCCGGGGGTATCCCCGGGTCCGTGGAGCAACGACAGGAACTCCAACATGATCCCTTCGTCACTTCACGAGAGCGAGATGTCTCTTTCCCTCGACGACTTCCCCGAGCCACCGCACATAATCACCGCCACTGCTAACGGTATGCCAACTCGTGCAGCGCCATCGTTGAGAGTCAAAGCAATCAAGCAGAATCGATTCAGCGTACAGGAAAGCACGGCGAGCACGTATCTGCCGATGCCGAGAATGCCAGCTTTGAGTGACTTCCCGTCCACTCCCCGGTCGATTCCAAACTCTCCAGGGAGAGATAGCGGAGAAGCGGCTAAGACTTCGCGAACTGGCATCGACTCGCTTGGGACTCAATACGACGTGACTTCGTTTATTGGAGGTAAGAGGAATTACTACCAGGACCTTCTGTTCACTAACTTCATGTGTCTAGATCTCACGAATCCGAACTCGATTCCGAACTCATGGAAGAAGAGCTCAAACTCAGATAAACTCACTGATATACAGTCCGAGGATGGCATAAGCGAGGCCAACGAGAGTGACGGCAGCATATTGCCGATTCCCGAACCCCCACGAAAGGCAATGCGCGCAAAGCCCGCCTTCTTGGACACATCGCTCCTCGCTGCTGGCGGTGCGGCCGCTCTATATAGTCCTGCCACTGCCTCGAGCGGCATCTGGACTGCAAGGCGCCCCATGCCCTCGCCACTGACACAAGCCCTTCACGCTAGGGAAACTGCCGGTTCACCTATGTCTCAAAACAGTCCTCGGAGACCCCCACCGCCCGGTGGGAGCCTCCCAACAGGCCCTCGTTTGGCTGTGAGCTTTCCCAAACCCCCATCACCGGTTGGCGGCGAGACACAGCTATCAAGGAAGCAGCCACAAACTCCTCCTTTGATAGTATCTAAGAATGTCGGGAATGCGTTTTGATTGCGGTCTTTTTCTCTTTGTATTCGTAGTTTTCACAGTAAAGATTTGCTGGAAGAATCCCAATCCTCACATAGGAATCATTAATCGGTTTTAATTGTTGGGGTCTCTTGGGTTTCACTGCAGTCTCTCGTAGGGGTCGCACTGTCCTCCGTATGCAACTCTGGACTCATGGGTTTCATTGTGCACGTGACTTGAAGTTAATACCGCGCCTATTGTCCACGTGCCTCCCTACGTCACTCAGGGCACTGGCATGTCGCTTCGGGGCTCATTTGTCGGACTCGGAAGTAGCAGCTCCTCTTCTCCCTACCACGACAATGTCTTCATTCCCCGACTATTATTCTCTTTTAAACTGTCCAAAGACCGCAACTCATGATGAGATTCGCACTGCGTACAAGAAAGAATCATTAAAGTGAGTAGTAGCTTATCTGCGCTGTTTCTGCTGCGGACACGTTGACCGTATTGCAATCCAGGACTCATCCAGATCGATTGTCCAATGCGACACCTGAAGAGAAGAAGAGAGCGACAGAGAAGTTCCAGGTACGTGTACATGGCTACGAAATTGCGAAGTGACCTCCAATTCGCATCTCAGGCTGTAGCAGACGCGTACTACGTCCTTTCCGACAAGACGAGGCGTCGGGAGTATGATGCACTTTACTCGGCACGCTCTACGAGCGAGAAGACCGATGCACCTGATGCGTCTTCCAACTTCTTCGCCAATTTCGCGAACATGTTCGCAAGTGGAGCGACCACAGGAGGGACCGGCGTACCTCCCACAGGCGAGAACCAGCCTAACGCAGAAGCCACCTTTGCCGATGTATTTGAAGATGTATGTGCTGCTACGCATATTCTGTGATTCTGCCCTGACTTTATCTATCATATAGCTTCTCACCCCTGAAGTACAGCGTCACGCACCATGGTGGGCGTGGTTTGGTGCCGTGTCGGGTGCTGGTCTGGGATTCATTGTCGCCAACATCCCTGGCCTAATGGTAGGCGCCGTTGCAGGCAATCGCCTTGGTGCCATCCGCGATGCGAAAGGCAAGAGCGTCGCTGCTGTATTCTCGGAATTGGGTGGGGACCAGAAAGCCCAGGTGCGTTCATTGTGCAATATGTAGATGATTGCATCTACTGACTGTACGCTCAGATCTTGCGTGCACTGGCGATGAAAGTGCTGGGTACTGCAGCGTCCTCATTCTAATTTATCTCTTGTATTACCTATACTTGTATTCTACTTCACGGGCACGCACGATTTTGAATTTCATTAGCTGGTCAGACAATAACTTAATCCGTTATATTCCACGTAATCCAACGCTATTTAATGATGAGTGTATGAAGAAACCTCAAAGCTTTGAGGCTATGACCTGCCAATCGACCTTCTCGACCATCTCGGGCACGAGCTCCTTGACGTTCCGTGCGCCAAGCATCTGCATTCCATGTAAGATCTCGCGCTCGAGGATACGCACGGTCTTAATCACACCAGCCTCACCATAAGCCTGTGATGTCTGCATGTCAATGCTAGGATGATATAATTGAAAAAAGCACTAACGCTCTGTGCGTAAAGGAAAGACCGGCCGAGGCCGACGGCTTTTGCGCCTAAACAGAGGGCTTTTAGAACATCTGTGCATGTGTCAGCCCCTTGTGGTATGTAGTATGGTAGGTGGGACCCACCAGTGCCCCTGCGCACGCCCCCGTCCATGTAGACTGCAAAATATCAGAACCCTGGTTTACAGTGTCTCAAGCGATTTCTGACCTTCTAATTTATCAAAAACATCTGGTCTTTCTTTCCGAAGGCGGTAGAGGACTTCAATGGAAGGCATCGAGCTATGAGTGCTTTCAATACGACTGTCGTGGAGCAAGGGTTGGCATCTTACTATTCCAATTGTCGTCCTATAACAAAGTAATCAGTATGGGAGTCCAGGTAAGAGAAGAATTGCTTACCGCCATGATTTGAAATCACAATACCGTCTACCCCCGATTCAGCTGCCAACACTGCATCCTAGGGAGAAGCTCAGCAGCGTTCGCTTAAGTTATAGGCAACCCTCGCGTACCGCTACGCACTGTATGCCTTTCACCATGATAGGCAGTTTAGTGAGCTTTCTTAACCACGGAATGGTCTACAAATTATGAGCATGGCGGACCCCACAATATGAACCATAGGCCGACCTTTTCGAATGTCATATCCCGGTCATCATGTGCTACCAGCGCTCCCGCAGAGCCGGAGAGATCTGTGACCTCCTCCAACTCGTCTAAGTCACCTGGCTGGCGCACAGCATCCCCACCTTCTACGCCACCATTAGCAGCCCCCGCCTTTTCCATGTCTTCAAGCACCCACGGGGCCCTCACGTCCCTCTCCCGATTTCCATACACGATGGCGTCTACCGTCAGCACGATGGCCTTGTATCCAAGCTCGATCACTTCTCGCACCCTCTCCTCTGCCTTCTTATTGTCCGAGTTCTTGTAGAGCTGGAACCACAGCACCTGACTTGGGTCAGGCCGTGCATCGGCGATGTCCTTGTATGAGAGGGAGGCGTTAGAGGAGACGCATTGAATGATTCCGGACCGATAGGCACCCCGAGTGAGGTTCGCTTCGCCAGCTGGGTGACCGAGGCGCGCGAGAGCTGCGGGGGCGATGAAAATGGGGATGCGGGAGGGCGTGGAGAGGAGTGTGGTGGATGGGTCGCAATCGGAGACGGGACGCATGACTCGAGGGAGGAAGAAGAGGCGGGAGAATCCGACGGAGTTCTGCGAGTGGGCTAGAGAGTCGGCTTGAGAACAAGCCACAAACGAGTCAACATGAACTCACTGATTTCTTCATCGGACGCCGAAGAATAATATGCGAGTGCCTTATAGGACATGACTTTCCGCGCCGCGTCCTGATTCACTTGAGCGTGCTGTCTGGCATCTGACGGAGACACACACCTCCATATCATACAAGTTCAGAATTCTGCTGAGTGACGGCTTCTCGCGCTGAGCTTTCTCGACGCGCTGCTCGTCCTTGGTCTTCACTCGGTTTGCTGCATTCTGCGCTGCAGCCTCAGCTGCAGCGGAGTTTAGCGCGCCTAAGTGCTTATCCTTGGGCAAATTCTTGTCAAGGGCATCTGGGGGGTGTATAGGGTCGTAGACACTTGTGGCATCCTTGCCTGCGTACTTGAGAATAATACCGGGTCCTCCAGGATGTTCCTGGATTTCGAATGAGCATTTGCATCATCACGATATGTCTTAACCTACAGGTAAGAATTCCGTGACATCGTAGACTTTGTTGTGAATAATGACCCAACAGGAGCTGAGGTATGATCAATATGGAGCGTTGAGAAGTGATATAATGAAATGGGTACTTTGAAGAGTTGTGTTCTGATACCTGTTGCAAAGTCCACGACATCGTTGTTTATGGAAGAGATAGACAGAAGGCAGGGGGGTCCATGGCGGAACTTTCCCGGCCCGGCAAAGTCGGCCATGGGTTCAATAACAGAAATGACATTCTTTCCAGCTGGTTTCAAAACGATAGCTCAAAAATAAAAACATCGCGATGGTCCGAGTATGGCAAGAATGCAGTGCTGATTCGCCCAAGTAGGCAGGATGAGTGGTGTCGGGACTCGGGTTGTCGAGAGGCGCCCCCAAGGTCGCCGCTTTTGGTGTCTCGGCGCCGCTTTCGAGATGTCTCGTTTTCTCGGATTCGAGCTATCATTTTGCGACCAGCTGTCATGTGTCTTTTTACCAATGTGATATCCCACTGGTAAGGAAAGCTCCTAGAGGTATGTGTATGGTTTAGTCCATAGAACTAGTAATATGTATTTTCCAGCTAATTTAAACCTCTTTCTTGGATTTGGACCCAGATATCTGGAACTTGCCACCGTACGTGTGCACGCACAATACTGTACCTTTACGAAGCTAAGTTTGTCACTTGTCCTAAGGCCACTTGAACTGAGCCTATTTCGCATGATTGTCACGCGAAAATCTGGGCCATGAACATCTTTTGAGATGTATTTTCGCCCGAGCGATGCGCGGGCCACCAAAGAGCTATTTGCATCGCTATTTTGGGCTAGTTTTGAACCTGTTCGAAGTTTGTCCCACATCACTCAGGAGTCAGGTGTACTGAACTTGGGAATTTAGGGTCGTAAAGATACAGTATTACTGTTCGAGTATCCGCACATACAGCTCTTTCTAACACGTTTTAAATGAGCCAAATGAAGAAAGGCCGGGATCGAAAAGCGAAGCAGGATGTGTGCCTGTAAGTACATATAGAAACATCCGACATTTCGCATGGTGCATGATTGGTGCATGACTCGGATGGAGAGTCGAAATTTGCTGCTCGCACTGGCGAACTGGTCAGAGATTGTTTGCATACGGCTCTTGCACCAATTATACGCCCGACTTCATAGACCTGAGTTCCATGCAGTGGATTTTATCCGGTGTTGGAGTCCAAATAACTTAATAAGTCCCAAGCGCTCATGTCAATTTAGTTTGTTTATGCGAGTCACGTGCCTTTGCTTGTGTTGTCCAACCACGAAGTGAATGAGGCCGAGAAAGTAGTCGTTTTGAAGCACCACGACGTTGACCTGCCGCCTTTATTGCTTCCTGAACGGAACACTCCACAACATGCCTCGCGTCCCGAGCAGAAAGACCCTTCAGGACATGGATCGCAGGGAAATACAGAAGTTATGCAAGGTACGTGCCCAAAATTGCGTCACGAGCGACGATCATATTGATGCACTATGCATGTCAGGACCATAACATTCGAGCCAACCTCAAGACCGAGGCTCTCATTGATCTTCTATTAGATGCATCGAAGTGAGTCAATGGCATCTACGCCTGAGTTGCGCACCCTAATCGCACCGTAGGACAACCACCTCTGCACCAGCACCTCGCTCGCGTACGGCTTCAATGGGCACTGGAACCTCCGAACGTCCATTTCGGGGTCGCTCTCGTGGGCCGTCGAAGAGTTCCGTTGTTGCTTACGATCATGACACAGATAAGGAGGAGCAGGAAGAAGAACGGGAAGAGGGGCGGGAAGAAGAGGGATCGGCAGTGGCTCCCGAACCCGAATCGAGCAATGAGATTGATCGCCCTGCTGCATCTGAATCGGATATCACCCCTACACCACCAACACCACCTCCAGCTCCTCCAGTCACCAGAACACGCAAGGCGAAAGAGCAGACCAGGCTAGGTGTTGGCCGACCTGTCATTGCTGGTGGGACAGGGGCGAGAGCAATTACTAAGTCTATCAGCGTACCAAAGAAGGATAGGATCAGCCGGAGCACTGGGGCACCCTCTCAAGAAACCATCATCGAAGAAGGTATGCATGCGCAATCTTGCTATCTCGCTTCGTCTTAATTTCTAGCACAGAACCCGAGCACTCACCAGCTGGTGTAACCGATCCTCGTGAGTCGCACCGTCAGACGCATACATGTATTTGTACTCATTTTGGACCGCAAAGGTCCAGCTGCAGCACAGCCCGTAGCCTCCGGCTCGTTGCTCATAGCTGACTTTGCGCCGAATACTGCACCTGGCCCTGGGTCTCTAGCGTCATTGGAAGCCATCGATAAAAGAGTAGCAGACGCAGTGAGTGTTTGCATCAGATGCAGTTATATTCCTTTAACCACATTACTAGCTACGTCCACTGCACACACAAATGTCCTCTTTGAAATCTGAGGTCGAGCGTCTTCGGACACAAGTGGCGGTAATACCCGAGTTGCAGCGCACAGTGCAGAACTTGACTACGGAGGTCGAGACTCTCCGACGCGACGCACCAAGCAAGCCTAAGTTGGAAAGCCAGATCGACAGACCATTTGAGGATTTGGCGAGAGCGGGTCAACCAAGTGTGACATCTCCGATTTCACCGGGAACGCCTGGCAGGAGGACTCAGGGAAAATATGGAAGTTTGATCAGATCTGGTCGAAGGTGAGCACCTCGTTGGATGCCGCCCTATATGCGTTCTCAATGTGTCTTTCCAGCGGTCCTTCTACAATACCCACTTCTTCGATACCCATCAGCAAGAACAGCATAAATGGCAGAGTGCTGAGCATGCAGGTGCCTGGGGCTCAACTCATGTCAATGCAAGCACCATCCAATAGCATGAATCCTTCCCATCCTGGATTCGCACAAGCCGTCACGGGGAAGCGCCGTCGAAGCTCCGACGAGAGCAACATCACTGGTGTATTCGATGAAGGTCGCCAGGACGAATTCTCAGAGACTGAATTAGAGAAACGTGTGCCTCGGCCGACCAAGAAGCGTGCCAAGTTAGATTCGGACTGGACTGGCGATGCATACGATTCCAGTCAGCAAGCATCTGGATCAGGATCGTCGCAGCCTCAATTTACTTTTAACCAAGAGCAAGAAGATCCGGTGGCTCGCCGCGCACAGCCATTCACAATATTTAGTGGTCCCGACGAGTCAGACAACTTTGCCACATATGCCGATCCTCCTCCACCCACAAACCACCTACCTGATTTTTTCGCACCCTCGGATGACCCCGAGAGCAGCCACTCAGGAATGCAAACCAGCACAGCCAATGCAGAGGAGAACCACAATGCTTTCGGATTCAATTTCTTGCCCATAACCTCTACGCCGATGCAGCCAATGTATCCTATGTCTGTTCCAAACTTCCCGCACCCCGAGCCTCCGACTAGCCCAAGTCCTGCTGGAGAGAGAACCTATCAACCTTTTGGCCTTCCTTCGTCTCGTCGTCGGTCAGGATCTCACCGGCCCGCATCACGACAGGAGGCCGATGGGAATGGCACAGTGAATCCCGCTTCCCTCACCGGGCGCGGATCCCAGGAGCTCTCAAGCAATATAGTTTCTGGCATGGGCCTGATGTCTGTACCGTTCATGGGGGACGAGGGCCTCCCTGCTCCTGGACCAGCAAAAACAATGTATGGGACAGAGCGCGACACACGTTTCGGCGACTTTGGAGTCGAAGGTGTTGCTACTGGATTCTGGACAGGTGGTAAATTCTGAACATCGCTCTTTCTCTACTAGGTTCCTATTGCATTTTGTCTCTTGTCGCGCTTTCTATTGTTATCATTATTTGCTGCGAATCTTTTGATATTCTACAGAAGTTGTGAATCCTCTTACGTTGGTGTTCGTAAAGTTATATAATTTGGCTGCCCAAAAGCGCTATTTTGGATCTCCTGCATGCTGGTAATATCACAGACCGGGATGAGTGCCAAGTAGGAATAACAAATCGAAAATCTGTCAATCAAAATATGACTGGGGATAGGGCGCGCGAGGTAGTGGAATGAAATAAGTATACAGGTTGACCAATTGCCTTGGATGGGTGTTTTAGAGGGGGGACCAGACAAGAGGCACGAAACACCCAGCGTTATGTGTTTGCACAAGAGGCCTACGGCCACTGGGGATGTATTGCCACCTGTCCACTGGTGGCACCTTGACGACCATAAATTTGTATTCATAGATACTGCAATGAATAGGTAGTCGTATAACCTGCGGTAGGTGGTAGGCTCTGCTTTGCATGCGCGAGAGCGGTTGTGTGACTAAAACAGGAGAGTTGGCTTCACCCATGATGTTGGTAGGAGGATTGCTTGAGGATAGGCCATTGGAGCCTAATCACAACGCGGATATATATGTGCAGAGTGATTCTTTAGGATGAGGATAGATCCAGTTTCGGGCGGAATTGGCTGCTGCTAGCCAAGTGGTTATTGTTCTGCGGGAATTCGACCTATAACTCACGAAGTTCCCCAATGATACCCATTTGCTACTCGCAAGTATTCTGGGCCTGCTCAAGGCAGTGTAAGGATGTTGCGCCCGCCGTGGATGTCGTCCTGGAGAAGAAGTATGATGGGAAAGACCCATTTAGCTGTCTTTTCTCAGAGATATCTTGCTCCGCGTTTGATCTTTTTATTGCGAAAAACATAGCGGTTAGAATATGGAGAAGAGTGAAGAGCGAGTTACGGTGGTCCAAGAGAGCACAAATGAGGCAAGTGGGGGCGTGAATAACGGCTTCTTCAATTTTGATGGCGCTTCCTCCCATCTCAGTCCATCATGCCACCGCGACACACTCTGGCACCACAATTCTTGGAAAAATTCCTGGCCACTCTGAGACTCAGCCTGAGATAGAGGACGAGAGAACATGCTGCCGTTTAAGCTTTGAGGGAGCATATGGGCATTATTCCGGCGGGGGGAGGGCGAGGTCGACGACGAAAAATCATCTTGACGCATCCAAGATGCTGGCGTTCGAGCATTTGTACGGTCACAAGGACGAGTACTATGATATCTTGCTTGCCTACTCCCAACTTGCTTCTTGGGTCTAGTCGCTTTTGATTAAGCTGGGACCGTCGGTCGGCTTCACGTTCAAGAAAGACATCCCCGGTGGACGGCAGGCCAAATAAAGCCACGACCACAATACAGCGCTTGGATTGCCTTGAGCAAATCCAGCAGCCATACCGGATTCAAGCACACTTCACGGAATATAGGACCAAAGAGATGGCACCCAAAGCGGGAGGGCAGTCAGACAGGGCGGGGATGGCTCATCAGGCAACGCTATCAAGCCAGTGAGTTTCATTCAGAGACATGTTTCTTCATTTTCTTGCGGCGGTTCTTTTTCTTGTAAAGGTAGATGGTGTTTGATGTTGATATTGAGGATCTGGCGCATCGCAACTTCATTGTGGCGGATGACTTGATGAGTTTTGACGGCATGTTGCTTGACAGGCTTCAGGCTTTTCAAGACAGACAGTGCACATATCCGAAGGATATGCTTCCCTTTTGGTTGGATGGTCGTTGCAGTTGATTGACGGGGGAAGATGGGAACCGAACTCACATTGTGACTCGCAATGCTGTGACGTGTGACGTAACGCGTCAAATTACCACGCCACAGTGGCATAACTAGTAGTAATGCAAAGCTTTTCATTTGGCTGGGTGGTGTTGAGTATAGCCCATGGTTGACATTTTCTGTAGGGTTGATGCTTCGTAGGCTAGCATGTTTGGAGCGCTTTGGGAAGGACTGACGATGACGGGAGGTGCATGACTTGATGTGCGAGTGAAATCTAGTCTATTGACACGGTCAATTTGCCAGGTACCCCTCACATGGGCCAGCATCGCCTGCAAAGACCAGAGGCTGAATACATTACTGATTTATAATTTAGTTCTCAAGCCATCGAAGTCATTCCACCGGATTTAACAAAAGCCAGCAATCCGGCGGGTGGCCATTTCGTACTCTGCTTGCAGCCATTTGCAGCTTTGCATGCTTGGGCCATGATCTTTGCTCCAAACCATGGTTAGATCGAGGGCAAGGTTGGCTCGGATCCTCGGCAGGGTCGGCGAGCTTGTTTGATGACGGATATACGTGAAGAGCTAAATCTGGTGTCAAAGTTGCAGTTCTGGTCAGTAGTATCTGAGTTCGCCGTCGCACGAAATTTTCTGCGCGATCGCCGCGTCTCTCCAATTTCGCAGTCAGAACCTCCGTCCTCCGCTTACTTAAATCCCCTTGGGCGACCAATATTCTATCATTCCCCCATTTTCTTCCCCCTACACACTCAAACTTACCACTCAACAAGATCATGCCAATGGAACTGTATTCCCCTTACTCGCCCTTAGCACCGCGTGTTTCAGACGACTCGTGCACACTTCGCCTGCCAGCATATAGGGCGTGCCATCTTGGGCGTTATCATCCCTACCCACGGTTCAAGGCGTCACGCTACGCACAGTACGAAGACTTGATTGACTTCACAGTCAGTATTCATCTAAGCGCAAATGAAAGACGCCGTCTGACGCGATGTGTTTACAGGTGTCTGGTCAGCGGAACACTGTCTCCGAAGCATCCTCCGAGCCTTACCGTGGTCCCAGACTTGATCACTTGCTCGTGAGTTATCATGCTGTTCAAGAATATACAGCGACTTCTGACTTCCGCCATTTGATAGCCGACAATCGAAGAGGAGAACGAAAATGGACTCGATAACCTCGAGGTAGTTATCGCTGGGAAGAGACCAGAACTTGGAGCCAGGGTCAAGCGCCTTAGCCTCTCTACGCTCGTCATCGTATGTCTTTCGAATTGATTCAAATTCTACTGTTTATTAAATGAACTTCCGACTATCCTTAGGATTTGGCCTTAGCCATAAGGAACAGATTACAGAGGATTCGTACAAAGGAGCTTGATCCTGTCTTCATCATGTTGGTTTAGGCGGGAGCAGCCCTCACAGCACGTAGATCTTCCAACTCTTATTTTTTCCCACCAAAAAGGCCACACACTATCTTTAATCTCTTACTCACCCCAACACCTTCTCGCACCGACTTTCGCCTGCGTTAAACATCGTCTATAGCTATCGGCTCTCCTATCGCTCGCTCGCTGATATCCCGTTGCTTTCTATTGCTTTCGCTTTTTCATTGCTGTACCATATAGCCCGCTTGTTTTTACTCGTCTATCTAAGCTTCTGCGCTGCTCCTTATTTCTTGCTGCCGTACTTAAAATGCGCGCAGCTTCAAATACAATGCCCTTTACATTTTAGATGCTTTTGTAATGCCTGAAATTTTGTAAGGGTATCTGTGCCAATACATAGAGGTA